>JAODLL010000172.1:16922-37858 GCA_026546735.1 Forbesichthys agassizii | reverse complement strand
TGATGAAGGGAAGAGGCTGAGACTAGAGACAGTCTCCTAGGTAACGTAGTGCTGATGAAGGGAAGAGGCTGAGACTAGAGACAGTCTCCTAGGTAACGTAGTGCTGATGAAGGGAAGAGGCTGAGACTAATATCTTAGCCTTGGTAATGCATGTCCAAGATGGGGCGGGGGGGGAGCATAGGTTATGAGTAAGCATTGAAGGAAGAGGGGCTTTCTCCAGAATGAATGACTCCACCGTTTACTGTCAACCAGAATATCAGCACCTGCGTGGACAGGAGCTTCACTCCTTTACTTACTAGCTTTAGTCATTTCCTGTTTACAAGCTGGACAGGAAGAAAGTGTATCCTTCTTAGATAGCACTTCCGGGCCACTGAGAAAAAGGTGTATTGCTGATGAAGAGGCTGAGACTAGAGGTCGACTTGTGACGTAGTGCTAAAGGACGAGAGTTTCTTGACTACTTACTATAACTCACCAAACAATTAAAACATAACCACTTCTGTGTTAAGAACTTAAAGTAAATCACAGAAAAGACTGAGAGTCTATTACACATTAAATAGTAGGAATACTATCTTTAAAGCCCCTATCAACCCAGACGCAGCATTCAAAGTATGTATTCTCATCGGTATTCAACGCATTGCCATGAGACTTGGCCCCAGTCACACTGCATATATTTATGAACAGTAGTTCTTCTAAGGTGTCAGGAAGCGAATGCTTCGGTGAGGACAGGGTGCAATTAGCCGTGTGGGTGAGCTGAACTCTTTCCCGTAATGCCCCGAAGTTTCTAGGATCAAGAGCGTGCCACGCTCCCTTCCTTAACCGTCAACGGGATGCAAATGAACAACAAATCGTAACCTTAACAACGCAATGTTTCACCATTCTTTTTGAAATGGCCAACATGCACACAACGTTTATTGCTGTTAAGGAATGCCAGTGCAGCACATATCAACACATTTACTTTCTGCACACACACAGTATTGCGTGTGTGTATTTACAGTACACACACACATTATTTAGACACACATACAGTATGTGTGTGTGTGTGTATTTACAGTACACACACACACACACACACATACTGTGTACAATATATACTGTAACATAGTTAGGCTGAATTTTCACATATCACCTAGATGGCAGGCAATGCATTTCACTATGGCTCTCCTTGCTCAGCGAAGAGGTTGAGGGGAGCATTAATTCTTAACCCCCGAGAGAGGGGCGGACAACGGGGCCGGACGGTGGCAAAATCCATCTCTGTCTAGTCCCCCCCCCATCACCCACTCCCTTCCCCTCGAGACGCCCAAAGGTCGCTCAGCTGTCAGGAAGTAAAATTCAATACCTCAACCTTTCGAGCACGTCTCCATCCTGTACATCTCCGTCGGGGGCTGCACAATTCCTCTGCGTTGCCATTTCCTGCCGTTGTGGACGACTCACGTTTGCTGCAAAAAGGGGAGGAGAAAAGACTTCCTGTCTGACAAGCACAGCCGTGACAACGTCCCTCACCGAAAGGGACACCGAGGCAATTAGCGTTGGGCTCCGTTAGTTAAGACCAATGAAGGAGTGTGATAATAAGAAACTACATTCTCTGTATTTCAGGACAATTGAAAATGTGAAACATTCAATTAACATTTTTTTAAATTTATTTTTTTAATGCTGCTACAATTTGTTTTGTGTGCATGATCCCTGAAAACATGCCAGAGTAAACAACGTTCTTTTTAGTATCATAAAACTGCATGAATAGGCAATTTAAACTCGTATTTGCCTTTGTTTTCACTCTCCTGTTTTGACCCTCTGTTGTCCTATCCATCCAGAGCAGCCAAGAGTTCTGAAGGTCTCCGTTGTCTAAATGGAAAAAAAAGACAGTGGCACAACACAGGCTTAGCGCCTTTGCTGCCGCGCTTTGATCGCCTGGCATAACGGATGCCTTTCATGGCACTTTGATGTTGTGAGAAAAAAGAACAACGATCAACAAGTGTGAAGTCTAAAAGCATGTCAACACCGACCACAGAAATGTCAGTGTTGTAGACTTGCTTACATTTTCATTATAACTAACATGGTTAGACAGGTTCTCAGTTATTCATCTTATTTTTATTATGTGGAAAATGTCTATTGTTTGATGTGCTTGTTGTTCAAAGCGAGTTAAAGACCCCATATTGCTCATCTCCATCATCGTTTTGGACTTTAAACTGAACATTACGTTACAGTTGGTGTTGCACTTTTAACATGCTCTGATTTAATTGGCTGTCTGACTGGGGGGAGGGAGGATAGGTCAGAGATGATTGGTTACAATCCAAAAATGATGTCACACCTGGTTCCAAATGGCGCTTCTGATTGCCTCTGATTGTTTTAAGAAAGGAATTTAAATCAATTAACGCAGACAGATGAGTACTTTCAGGCCCCTTCATACAACAGGACTCACCACACAAATGGAGAAACTAGAACGTAACCAGATATAATATGACCTTTAAGACGGACGCTGCATTAGGTGCGCGCTTCGTCCAACCTTGTTCCTTGGATTCCACAACATGATGGCGGTGAAACATTCTGAAATTTACTCCTCTTAAAATGAGAGGATCCGTGGCTTTACTCTTTTAGAACGGATGTTAGCGTCATACGGAAATAATCTGGTCAGTGTGGTCTACTTTGACCCAAACTGTGTGCTGATACACAATGGATTTCTTACACATTACGTTACACACAACACACAACAGAGGTGTCCCGTTACATTTGCAGGATTGAGCTTTTATGATCGCAGAGTACGGTCAACACTACTGATAGAATAATGACACCAGCAGCCATTGGGATAACTTATTGTAGTTCCTAAGGCAACACACCATTCATGCCACGAATGTCGATGATCAGCACTGTGGTTATACCTCAGGGGGTCTAAAACACGTAGCTCTGGGCCTTTTAGAGGGCCCTTTAAGCAGCCTGTGCAGATATAACAGACCTGAGGTGCTAAGGGTCGGGTGATTAGATCCAAAACGGTGAGAAGTGGCTCGAGGAGCCGATTGATTTCCCGCGGAATCGTTCAAAGCAGGGGAAGATAAAAAAATGTAAAAAAAAGACGGGGTGGGGCGAGGAGAAGGAGCCAAGTGCGTCAAGACCGGACCGCATTAGCAGCAGAAGAAGAATGAGAGAGTTTGGAGATTAAAGGAAGTGGGTGGGTTAAAAACAACAACAAAAGCAGAATGGTTTAAAGAGGACACACACACACACACACACACACACTCACACACACACACACACACTCACACACACACGCACACACACACACACACACACACACACACACAGAAAGAGGGAAACACCACAATGGCATGAGAGAGATATTTCCTCTGGGAAAGGGGCCAGTTGGGAGTGCATAGCTGTACTGATTAGGCTGGCGAGGTGGGTGGAGCCGGGTGGAGACAATATGCTTACTGCTAAGCTTTCGCCCGCGCTTGGATACGGGGAGCGCAGGGGGAGTGTATGTGTGTGTGTGTGTGTGTGTGTGTGTGTGTGTGGTGTAGCTAGGCCTACTACGCTACTCCTGTGAGCCACCGAGGGCAATTAACCCCACGGCCCGCGTCTCGCCGCTCGGAAATTGTCTGTCATCGTCGGCGATCCGGCTACACTCTGAGGCGAATGTGCCCAGCCAAAGCATTCCCCTCATTCCCTTTCTCCTGAACGGACACAAGCTCAGTGTAGATGCGCCCTGGATTAATTGGGAACGTTGAGACCAATGTTCCGGCGTGTTCCTCACTTGATTGAGCTATGCTTTATTTATTTGTTTTACTTTGTGTGGTTCGGACTGTACCATATCTCAGGAGGTTTGAGGAAAGTGAATACATTCATCTTGGGGGGTGAAGGGGGATGGAATCAAAGCAGCAGCTGTGATCGATGAGAGGAGATAGGCCTACTGCGTATGTGTGCGCGCGTGCGTTAAAGCATCGAGAAACACTGAACAGCAAAGAAAAATTGCCCGCTATAGAGTTGAGCATCTTTGAATGTAGAGCCCGCCCGATCGATTTGACCTATCTGAGCCTTTCCAACCAGAGGTCTGTTGTGAGCAGCAAGAGGAAATTGGTAAAATTGGTTTCTGTTCTGAATGGCGTGATGTCATTTTTACAGAAAATGGTAATCCTATTTGTTTGAACGTACGTGTTTGTTGGAAGTGTCAGAGGTTGTTAGCATATAACTAAGACTCAGCTCACACAACGTTCTGGGAAGAGACAGAAGGGGCAGAAGCTCCACTATAAAAATAATATATTAATTAAAAAAACATTCTTACTTATTTCAGGCAGACAGGAAGTGCATTACCTTGGTTTAGCACCCAAACTGACAGGAGAATATTCTCCACCTCTATGGCCGATTAGGTGATTATGCTGCATTTCACTGAAGTCAGGAATCTTCTGCCCCCCCCCTTACTTGCAAATAAGTAAGGAATACGAAATTATAGTATTTGAAGCCGGATTCACTTTTCTATGGTTTACCAAGATAAAATAAGCCTTACATAAAATAACATGGCCGTGCACACAGAGAACCATTCTACAATAAATTAGATAAGGAATACCATTTGCCTGTATGATTTCCATCTTATGGTATTGTATGTAATCGTGGTACGCCTGTGTAATTGTTTATAGACATCAGATACTTGCCAAATAAACAGAGCTTTGCTTCAAGGCGTCCATATGATTTTATGAACAGATAGAATGGAATGCATTTCGCTCAGACATATGTATCTACCAACTTTCAGGACCAGGTCACTCCAGACACGTTTGAATCATTATTCACACGAAAAAAATTCTAAATACAAACATGTTTGTTTTTGAAACCTTTCCCACCAGTGGGGAGAATGTGTTCTGCTAAACAGTATTTTGGAACAGCTTGCCCATTTTCCTTTTACCTTTGAGTAAACAGACAGTTGTGCAATAGAAATCATTTTTGGTGCACAACGTTTTGTAAAGAACAGTAACATCCCATTTCATTAGTGGAGATGCAGGGCCAATGTCACATACAATTTCACTGGTACCTCCACAATGTGGATCTAGAGTTGCGTTCTGGACGGTATGTTCAATGAGCTGAAACAGCAGTGGACTGAATGACAATCAAGTGTGAGCAAGTGAGCATTTGTGCTTTGCTGTTGCAAGATATTTCTAAATCTATAACCTGCTCTTTCAGCTGACGATTGTAGATGTGAGATAAAGCCACTTCTGTAGATGAAACCCACCAAATACCAATTGCTTGGAAGGATACAGTGTGTTCACAATGTTGTGTCAATTCCTATTTTGAATGGCATTGAGTCCCCATTGACTCCCGTTATTTTGGAATGACCTGGCATACATTCAGGCAACATAAGTAGTTTATGTTTCCTACCAACATTAAACGGGCATGATAACAAATACTGCCACGCCCAAATGTCTTGGAAAGTGGTCCAAGAACATTGCAATTTCGCCATTCAAACAAGTTCACTGAACGTAACGCACGTTTCCTTCTAGGCTTTTACCCTCGTAGTTTAACAATGCCGTAAGCCGAGCGATGCGGTGACTCATCATCACGCGGTTCCTTCCTATACGTCCTGTGTAAAGAACGTAAAGCACAGTGCAATCAAGGGCGACCGCGAGCACCTCTGCGCTTTGGAACCACACAGACCTTTCCAGCAGCCCTCTGGGGCAACATTCACTTCCCCATTGACTGACCTTTGACCCACACCCCTTTCCAACATCCCCGTCTGAAACCTCCAGTACTCCAATTTCCTCTCCGTCTCTCCATCTCATGCCTCATGTCTTAGCCCCCCACCCCCACCCCAGTCATTCACAAGGCCCTGGCTTTTCTAGAAGCCCTCGTTGAGCCCCCCCCAACAACGAGACTCACTCAGCCTGGCAGACACCTCTGGACCTCCGCGCTGTTAGACGGTAAGCCTCTCAAACCTCCTACTTCTTCTTCTTCTCCTTCTTTTATCTTCTGCGGCAGAAAACCTTCACCCGGCAGATTCTGCTCAAATCTTTGATGTCAAGTAAAGCAAGTCGATGTCAGTTGAAGATTTAACATTTAACATACTGTGGTAATATTTATCTAAGGAAGGGGGGCACAACAAACACAACAAATCAAAATAAGGTGCTTTCTAATTCTGATACATTGTGGGGTCTTTTTTTTTTTTACATTGTAATAAATTACAATGACTCAGCATCAGGCAGTGATTCAGATTCATAGTCTATATTCGTGCCCCAGTGGAGCATATTTCATTGGTAATTCAGATTCACAGCTTTGGACCAAGCCATTCAAAGTAGCATTGACTTTCATTACATTATACATTAGCTCTTATTGGAAGAGCTGACAGGCTAGCTACTACAGTAGGAGCTTTTGCGCTGACTGGGCCTCTTCGGGACTTGCAGACACATATCCTGAAGGAAGCAGCTATACGGTAAAAAGGGGCTCTACATGACGTTACTAGGGACCTATTGCTCACCTGGCCAGGAAGGCATGTCTAATTTTTAACTAGGTATGAGTCAGCGATTCATTCCTCATGGACCGTTAACTTGCCGTTCTGTGTATGCGCTGAAAAATAATCTGGTGTTTCTACTGGCTTGTTTAAATGGGAACACAAACAAAGTGGTTTAATTGTGTTCTCTCACCTCATTTGTGTTCCGTTCCTTAATTAATGTTGAGGGTGGAGCTTCTGAGGGAGCACCCTATGACACTGAGAAGGGAGAGGTGTTTTTGTATTTGTGTTCAAATATCTTTCTCAAGAATCCCTGACTCCACGGGAATCCCAGGCTGCTCTGTCGCAGCAAGCATGATAGCTGTGTAGTAATAACCTCAAACGGCTCGGAAAAAACGACAGGAGATATACTGTAGCTCGAAAGCTTGCTCACGCTGTTTCACATGAACGTCAAGGGGTCACGGCTGTGATAACGCTAGAGTTGATAAAGGAACAACTTGGATACGGCACATAGAAACAATTACATAACTATTACTAAATAAATATTACTCAAATAATATATGTTCGTTATATCGCTGAGGCAGACCCTGAGAGTTTATAGAAGGCTTCTCTCTCTCTTTATATCTGTGGTGTGCAGAACGTCAAAAATGTCCCACGAAAGGCCTAATCCATGCACACCTCAGGCCATGCTTGAGTGCAAAGCAGAAGAAAAAGAAGGGTATTAAAACTCTAATATTATTGCCACCATGTATCCACTTTGCAGTGAAAAATTACGGATTTTTTCTTCTTTTTTTTTTGCATGAGGAAGATCAAAGTGGCGCACCATATCCTGCCTTTGGTGTTCAGGATTACAGTTGCCCTCTCTCCAAGGAACACTGAACAGCCCGCAAGATCAAAGAAAAAAGTCCAGCCATCTTATTTATGGGAGAAAATGTCCGTCAACACGCTCACTTGAACTTGGGCAAGTGGCAAAAAAATACAAAATACACAGTATGAGTGTATATATATATAAAATAAAGACGCTTGAGAGTAACATTGGCAGGAGCTGCCTTTAGGCTTCTCGTCGATCCAGCTGGCAGTAGACTGTCTCTATAGAGCACAGATGGATTAGAGCACGCCGACCCACACCACAGTAGCGTCAATGTGCCAGATGCGTTGCTGAGGACCGACGCGTACAGTGCAGTACCTCAGCAAGGTCGCAAATGTGCGTCAATGTGCACTGTATGCTATTGCTGTTGTGTGCCAGTGGTCATCCAGGTCAACACACCTGAATCAAATTAAAGGCAGGGTCAGTTATAGCTAGTTGGAGCTCACGTCAAAACAAGATCCCCCCCGCAGCGCCACACCACACATTGAAAAGCTTTGTGCAGCAAAGCGTAGTGAGTGGTTTGTTTGTGTTCCTATTTATTTCTAAAAATCTGATTTTATTTTCAGCATGCATCGAGAGCGGTTAATGGAGATATTTGGTGGATTTGAACAGAAAAACGGTTTATTACCTTACAATTAGCTTGCAATAGGTGACTATACCTTTAATGGGTCACTATCAGGCTTCTGCAGTGATTGATGACGACCCATTCACTTGAAGCAGGTGTGTTGGAGCAACGGGACATCTAAAACATGCAGGGCACGGGGTCCCTCCAGAACCACTGATACATACAGTAGCCTACATTATTGTTTCTGCTGAGACCAAATGTGCAGCCGTTCACTGAGCAGCGGCACAACATGCTTTGATATGCTGTTCTCCTCTGTTCCGCCGTGCCACATCACAATTCATCCTTCATCCACTCACTGCAGGCCGGAGCCAGATCTCCAACTATGCGTGCACGTAAATGTTTACAGCCGCAATGAAATGCGATGCATCAATTTGACCGCTTGCCGTCCAGGCAGTGCTGCTGCCATATAATGCATTTTAATTCCACTGTTGCATGCGAAAGGAGAAGCCCTTCCAACAGTGTCTCGTAAGTCTCCAGCCCTCCTAATAAAATAGGAACCTTATAATACAAGGCATTGTCCTAAGTGCCTCAACAGGTCCAACGCCTGCGATGTTATAGGTACTGTTACAGCTGCGGTGGCAATTTCCAACTGACACTTACGGTTCATTAGAGAATTGTTTTAATTTCTAAATTCCAATTCTCCCGGCGTACTGCAAAAACTAACTAAACCAACATATAAAGCAAGCTAACAATAACCAAACAGGCCGGGTTGCCAAACAACTCTGCCGGCGGGAGGAAGACACCAGCCAGCCTAATCAACAGATACACATGTGGCCCGGTCCAATTGTGACCCGTTAGATTTAGCATCAATCATTACTGCCGTCCCCCCCGTTTAGCTGACATCTGCATCTTAATTAACCCGAAAGAAAGAACAGCGATACATGCAGGTGGCCGCCCAGAGCAGCCATTTACACGTCTGGGAAGCATTTCCATCACCTTTATTGGGATTTAAGTGGCGTTTATAAAAAGGTGCATGAAGCAATGAGTGAGCGGTCGGATTGCTAATAAGACCCCGGCTGACAATGGAGGCATTCTGTCGTATCCGGGTTTTTAATGCCAGTGGAATTTAACGAGGTGTACTTTTGCGCCGGCTGCAGGCTTGGCAAACCTTCGACACCTGTGACAAGTGCCTAATCAAAAATAATCTCATGCTATTCCCCTGCAATTGATTGTTTTCACTGGATAATTGCAGATAACCATGTGTGTCGAGAAACGTGATTTATCACACAAGCTTGCGGTTTGTCTGTTGTGCAAATTAATTTGTTTGTTTTCTTTTTCAGAATGTTTCTGGTTGTTATTGGCCACATAGGTATTTATATTTTTCTTATATTGCAATAAATTTCAGCAATCACCTACAACTTTCCAACTTCTACTTTCGAAAATTGTTTGAAAATAGACTTAAACAGTGACCTGGTCCTGAGGGCCCTATAATGCAATGTTTGTATATTCCCTGTCTGAATTGGAGGCATATTAGTATTGCATTGATCAGCACACTCACCTTAGCTATTTGATACGCATTTCTTATGTGTTATGTATTTAATAATATTACTACTAATAATAATAATAACTCCATCTTTGCAGCACACACATCGTTGTGTGTCAGAGCCTCACTCCTGCCTGTCTCCATCTCGTCCCTTTGTCCAATCTCTCTCTCTCTCTCTCTCTCTCTCTCTCTCTCTCTCTCTCTCTCTCTCTCTCTCTCCTTATTGACATCCAGTCGTCTTTGACGGATAGTTGGGTGACACAGGATTAAAAATGAGACAACAGTGATATAGCACCTCCATTGTGTTGTCTACAAATGTAACTTTCTTTTTGTAAATGGCAAACAAAATGCAATCAAACGCGCTGTAGATCAAACGCTGCCAAAATTGGATTAAGAATAAAGTTCAATTGATGTGAACAAGTATGTTTAAAGGCAGTATGAATGTTTTCTAAAAATAGGAAGAAAAAAAAGAAATATATATATATATATACACGTATATACACACACACACACACCCTTGGAAACCTTCTGCAAAATATAGGTACTGTATTTATGCTTTATGGTTGAAAAATCGTTTTCTGGATGTTTCAGGACCATGGACAGCAGCCGGCACTTTAATCCAGTGAGCAGAACCAATGAACCGTTTGTAGCCGGAGGTGAAGAGACAGTATTGGATTTTTCATTTCCGTTTGTTAAAGGATCACTCCGTGATTTTTATTTGTTCAAATTAGAGGTTATAAAACATCTGTGTTTTGGTTTAAAATGTCAAATGGATATCCCTCCACATAAAGGCGTGTTTCAAACATAAACCGCAAGTTTGTGTGGAGATTTGAACTGACTTGTTTGTAGTTATCCTTGCTCTTATATCTGATGGTATAACTTAAAAACTAAAAAACGAAATTAAGAATGTGACTGCATTTCATCAACCACTGTGACAACCCTATTTATTAAGTTAAGTTATAAAAGGCTTTGGTAAAAACCGTTTTCATACACACATTTTTTATAATTAAAAAAAAAAAGCAGGGTCATTTTCGAGAACGCTTGCCAAAGTCGAGCCGCCCCACACATCAAAATGCACTGTGAAGCAAAGCAAAGATACAAGTCTCTGAATATTTATATACATTTATATAACACGCACAGAGAAATATAAACTAAGCCAAATGCGAGGAGATATTTGGTGAATATGACATTAGCTTACATTTAGCTTGCAATAGCTGACTACACCTAAACTGACTTTACCTTTAAACAAGAGTGAGTTCAGCCCACTCAATAGCATACTGTAGCAGGTACTGTATAGCGCGGCGGACATATATTTTCATTCACCAGCCCTAAGCCCAAAACCTGTGATGGACACATTCCTGGCACTGACAGCATGTGCCCCGGTTTACAGGCGTGTGTGTATTAGACCCGTATGTCATTAACCAGCCCACTGAACTGACTAATAATATGACTTACATGAGAGGGGCCTAGCCTTTGGGAGACAGTTTCACTATTCAGTCAGTTTCACCGTCAACACTTGTCAACTGCTGACAGTTACCCCAAACACTAGGCCTGTATATAGTTGGCCTACTAAATATGATTTGCTTATTATAACGTGAATAGTTAATTATACAGACTAGTCGATAACAGAGAAACATTTTCAATGTTTTGAGTACATATGATAGGCCAATAAATGCTTGAATTAAAGGAATATTTTTAATGTTCTTTGAAGGTAAACTTTATTAATTGAAGCAGAATTTTTTTAAATCCAGAAATATTTCTGGAACTTCATCTGCCGATTCCAATACTGACCGGGGTTGTCTGAGCCCGACGAGATGCTAGATTGGCCGCCAAATATGTAGTTTTCATCCAAGTATTCACTACTGGGCAAGATGCTAGCTGCTCCGCCATATTTCTGACTAGCGCAGTTGAGTATTATCTATAGCAGCAAATTCGTAATGTCCTGAGAAAGATTATTAGATACTTATTAGCATGTCTGTTTATAACACTGTTTAAAGCGATGTTCATTTATAACAAATCCATGCAAATGAAATGGTAAAAAAAGCTGTAAATAAAGTAATGGAAGCAACTGGAAAAGTTGACCAGTGCCACTTCTTGCGACATGCAGTATAACTTCCCAGAGATAAACGAACTTCTCTCTGTAGTCAACAGTCCACAAGACGAGATGTTTCCTGGGAGAAAAGAAGCACATCAGACATATGTTCAAAGCGGAGCCATCGCAGCCAACTTCACAGTGAAACATTAGTCACATCCTACAGTGAGCATCTTAAAATAACCCTCATCAAACCTCATAACGCTCAGCCGATACCTCGGGACTGCCAAATGTGATGTCATTACCGCCACCTTTCGCTTCGCCACTCCATTCATAAAACATCTCCAATCTGCTGACACGGGGGAATCAGGGCAATAGCTAAGCTCTTCATCCTGTGTCCAATGTGCAATGAGTATGGAGAGTATTTACACACACCAGGCAATAGAATGGCCACCATTCCTACTATACATTACTTATAAGCTTCCTTGCCTCTACTCAATTATACAGTATTTAGATTCCCTTAGATATTGGGCTGTCTTAACAGACATGGATTAATCTTAGTCCTCGACTAAAGGAATAATTTAATGAAGCTCCCTATTGAAAGACGTTCTGGAGAAGAAGTCTATAGGCAAATCCATGTCTGTGAAACCAGCTAATTCTGTATTAATTAACACCTGCTGTGATGACATTCCTCCATTAAAACGTGTTGAAAATAAGGTAAAGAGTAATACACAATTTGCTAAAACATACTATTATACGCCACGTTAAAATAGTACTTTGTTGACAGCTCGATGAAGATTGAACTAGACCTTTGTAACTAAGCAACACGTAATGTTTGGGTGCGACATGTTGATTTATATCTACAGCCAATCACGTACTACAGGTGCATTAAACAGATTACATGTAGCATATGCCCCACCCCCAGAGGCCTGATTACTCCTCAGTGAAGTGCACCATCATCTCAAGTATCTGAAGACACACTGTGTGGCTTCATGTGGAATTTAATACAAGGCGGGACCTTTGGAAATGTGACTGTTGGAGTGTCTCTGTAGCTTGGAGATAGCCGGGAGATTGGATTCAGGAAGGTCAATGGCCAACGCTTGGGGGAGGGGTTGGGGGAGGGGTGGGGGGTGTCAATGGTTGCACAGTTAAGACCCTCACCTGTCCACCCCCAACCTTCTGCTGCCTAGCCCTGGAGAGATTACCAGTGTTGTAATTGGATCATCCATTTTCTTTAATGAAACACAAAGAAGTTAAGCCCTGACTTGGGTCTGTTTTGGCCTGAACCGCTGGCAGGAAAAATAAATAAAATAAAAATATATTGGCCTATATATAGTAGCCTATACAGTATGACACAAACACACATGCACACACAAACACACACACACGCATGCTTTCCCTGCCCCCAGGTAACTCAGCAGCCTTTATCCATGAGCAAAGACACTCCAGGGGAGAAACGGGGAGGGCGGGCGTCGTTGTCATGATGCTGTAACAGTACAAACACACTCTCCCAGCTGAGTCATAACCAGGCGGTCGAGCGGAGCGTGAAGGGCGTGGTTCCCGCTCGTTTTTTTGTTTGTGCAGCATCGCCGAGCGTCGAAATGCTTGGCTCATTTGCAAACTGATGACTCACATTCGGACATAATGGCGCAACGGCGCTGAAATGTGTGAAGCTAACAACTGTGCTTAATCACGACCATGGTGCAAATTGACTTTTCAATTTGAATTAATTGTTGCTAAAGGAACCAGAGCATGGATAGGGGGGCATGTTATAATAATAAATACCACTAAATTTAATATCAAGTTTTTGTCACAAACAAAAAAAAAGATAAAAGCATTCATTATTATGATAACACCACAGTTGTAGGTCTACAGCAATGCCAGACAAGACAAAAATCTTAATTTGGTCTCTCGAGGCATAACATTTCTGTGTTGAGCAAGCAGAAGCTTTGCCTCCACAGATGTTCCCTTGAGCACCACCGGTAAAAGAAAAGAGGGAAAAAAAGTTCTTCAAATAGGTTCATCTTTACCATTGCCAGTGTTTGTTTTGTTGGCTATCCTTTTTTTTCTTTCTTCTTTAAACCAGGAGATGGTTTCTTAGAAGCAATTCCATTTGAAAGGATTTATTGATTGAATCATCCTTTTAGATGATGGCCTATGGAGGCGAGAAGCATATATATAGCGGCACTCGTGAGAATTCGTTGCAGCGGCAGCTCAAGGTTAATCCAACCTCCGATCAACCGGCACCCGTGTTGTTGCCGCTGTTGTCATGGCAAACCGCAATGCCGCAGAGTCTGGATGAAGCCTCCCTCCCATGCTCACGCTTCCAGAGGAGTCACCTGTGGTAGGACATGAACTCAGAAACACTGTCTGTTGGGACACCGCCTCAATGTTTCCACCTTCCCTGACCAGACCCAATATTCACTTGGTAAATAAGCCATGCTCTGGTTCATTTTAAACTATTGGACAGCCTTTAACAAATCAACATTATTGCAACTGTTTTGATCGCCTTATCTAGCTCTAACACTGTTTAGAAACACGCTTGACTTCAACGTCATCCCACTGACCCACCCTAATTGGACTGCCAGTAGGGTGGCTTTGAAAGCTCTAACGCAAACAGGGTGTCCAGACTGTAATCTTGGTGAAAATAATTGATCTGAGAGCAATCGTCTGGCCGAGCCAGGCTAATCCCTAATGTTGGCTTGCACGTGGGGTAATATTCCAGCATCACAGTGATATGTGCCCAAAATATCCATCCATCCATTCATCTTCTCCCGCTTATCCGGAGTCGGGTAGCGGGGGTAGCAGCTCCAGCAAGGGAAGCCAAACTCCCCTTTCCCGAGCCACATTAACCAGCTCTGACTGGGGGGTCCCGAGACGTTCCCAGGCCAGTGTGGAGATATACTCTCTCCACCTAGTCCTGGGTCTTCCCTGAGGCCTCCTCCCAACCGGACGTACCTGGAACACCAAGGAAGGCGCCCAGGGGCATCCTTACTAGATGCCCGTACCACCTCAACTGGCTCCTTTCGATTTGATTCTCAGATTTTGCGGTGCTAATCCTCATCCCAGCCGTTTCACAAAATATGCATGTTTCAAATCTACTGACGTTGTAAAGCAATAATAATTCTGTGATTCTCAGCCTTTGTCAGGTTCAGTGCACCCTGTTGAGGAGCCCTCTATTTACTGTCAGCTGCCTCAACCGTATCTCTGTCGCGTGTCATCGTCGGGAAAAAAGAAAAAAAAAAGCCACAACAATGGCGCAGATTGAATTTGATAAATGTCAAAGACCACTTTCAGTGTGGAGCCTAAATCCGTACTGTCGGAGCGCCTAATGTGGCTTTTTTTTCAACCAGCAACTACTTCTGGCCCTCTGTGACCGATTCCAATAAGGCTTTGGCAGTTTTAGAAACAATGGGGCCTGAGATCTGGCTGCTACGCACGCATACTGACATAAATCCAACAACAGACTTACTATATGAATTCAAATGCCCATTGGCGGCGTGTGACACGCGTCAAGAAACACTACAGTTTAGAATGTTTTCTGTTGCATCGAAGCAAAGGTTTTCAGATCATGGATATATTTCTTGAGCCTCAAATCGATAAAAAATTAATTGAATCTCTTTGAACCTTAGAGTTCCTTCGTCAATTTGTCTTTACGTTTTGAACATAATGTCACTGGGTGTTGGCCTTGAAGCAGGCTTTTATTCGCCTGGTAATCATACTGGAGGGCCATTTCATTAGCACTCTATTAATACAGCTCAATTTAGCCATTTGTCAATTTTCTTCGATGTTCACTGGCTATGCTTTTATAGTCAGAAGCTAGTTTACAATCGTGTCCGTTTCATAACTGCATTGCCTGCAGATAGTATGACTATCTAGTAAGATTGATGAACAGGATTCCTGAAGTAGTTTCAGACAAACACTGTCTGCCAAAATGTCTGTCATAAGAATTACTGCGCTGTGTGTTAAATCTGTAACTAGTTTTAGTATAGTTACATTCCTGTAAGAACAACTGCATGGGCGTTTGTAAATGAAATCTGTTGTTCTGTAATTGACTTCATGTTACATTAATATGCACACTGGGTTAAGGTTTGTCGCCTTTTGGGTGAATGAACTATTAAACGTAATCTAAAGGATTAATGAGGGACGACAGAAAGCTTTTTGTTGGTTTTTAGTGTGAAAATAACACCAAGGCGTGTAGGGAGTATATTGTTTTGTTTTCGTAAACGTAGCTCACCGCGGGGTGCTCATTCTTCCAAAACTGCCTGTTGCCTCTTACATTTTTCAAATCTTCAAGTTCACAATTGTGCGGGGCTTTCGTTGCCATATTTTCTGCTTTATAATGCACCACAATTTCTCAGTCAGCAGCAGGTCAGGGCTGCACTGTTAAATCGAACACCTGCACTCTCTGCTTACGCAATAAAGCACTTGTAATCCGTCAAGGTGAAGCTTAAAATATATTGTAGTGTTTCCAATATAGTGCAGGGGGAATAAAATTGAAAAAATCACTCCTTTTTGGTTTTAACTGTATACTGTCCCAATGTTTTTATTGGGACAATGCTTGTGTGTTGTAAATGTATAGGTTAACTGATGACATATTGATTATTCTAAATATTGATTATTCAAACAGAATGTTGTTTGCTTACAATAACTGGTATTCAGCTGTTGACAAATGTAACAATTGTAAATTGGTTTGGATAAACGTGTGCTGTAAATGTAAATTGTAATAAATACAAGCGTAACATACGTCTGTTTATTGGAAAACGGTAGATTGTTGCTTTTTTAAATAATAAATATTGATGATAATAAAAAAACCTAAAAGTAAAACCTTAGCTTATGTGCTTACGTCAATACTCCAGCACTTCTACAGTCCATGGCTTAATTGGATTCTCCGCCCCAAGTCCTTCAGCTTTCCCCCACAGAGGGAACACATATAGAACACTGCTCTGTACCCAGGAGACCTCGAAGATGTTGGCTGCCTTTAATAAACACCCACAGAGCGTCATACAACATCTTCCATATTTACACGCTTCTCTGCAAACCAGTGCATGCAGCCATGTGTGCACACACACACACACAAAGATATGCTCCTCTTTAATAAAAGCCTCGATGTGTGTAGAAGGAACTTATAAAACCACTGACACAGTATAGATTCCTTGCTTTAATTTATATACCTCCCTACCAACCTCAATTGGTTTCAATTCTCCAAAACATCCTTTTAACTTGGCTACAATCCTGACAGAGTTATCACAAGATTAGTGGTCTGTACAAGCTAGCCATCTTCAAACAGACTAGCATCGATTGTGTTGAGACACAATGGAAACTACTACTACTACAACTACAACTACGACTTCACTTTAATTCTGTTGGTTAAATATATACGAATATTACCTCCTTAACGTTAGTGGGGGGAGCTATACAGTACAGCCAAGGGTTTTTACTAAAGTTTAGAATCACTTTAATGACTAGATTATTGAGGCTTTGAGAAACATGGCTTCGGGGAGAAGGGGGCCACAATACTATATGTGTTCAGCTGCTGTAGTCGTATTGCATCAGCGAAATCACCAGTATCACACTTAATCTCCGAAGCAACCCTCTCATGTGACACAGAGATAAACCTAGCAGTGGTAGATAGTGCTGAATGCTATGGCTGCTTATCAACGCATATAGCCCAGCTTGTTTATGTGTTGCAGCCTGGAGATAAGCCCCTCCACTGCCTCGCCTGTTACTCTATCTAGGGATTTAAGGACAATTCGACGCAGATTACAGTTAGCGTGGGGTTGCTAAACATCTGGGCCCTTGGGGAACAGCGCCGCCGAGCTCCTGAGTAGGTCCGGGGCAGAGGAGGTCTCGACTGGCCTTCCGTTGGGCATTACAAATGTGTCCAGGGGTGACGTCTGAGCTTAATAGCAAAGCTGACTGTTTAATTTGCACCAGCTGCCACTTCTCTGAACTGATGGCAGAGAGCTGTTTTTGTTAGACATCCAATGTTGAAATATTGAAAAATTACAGCGTACACACAATCACCTGAGGCTTTGACCCCAGGGAGAAATGAAGACGGTCGACCACACCCTGAATAGTTTGACAGACACACCGCGGCTTACAGGATCCAGTACCGAAACGCTCTCTACACCGTAAAGATTCTGTGTGCAAACATTAGTTGTCATTAGGCCATGACAATGTAAAGGCATTCATTTTATATCATAATAACCCAGTTGATGGCAGGCCTTGAAGCTTGCACCTTGTAGCGGCCATTTTCAACTGAGCACATGTAACCGGGAACGCTGCTCTCCCGTGTAGACGAGTAGACGCTCTTCAACGTACTCTGAAACCCAAATAGCCTCCGGCATACGTCGCCAGAGTCCTTTGAGGCATCGGAGAGTGAGGTATAACTGCCCTGCGCTAACAGCCGATCACCATTACACACAGGCTGCCCAGTTCAAACTCAACTGGAATCTCTAACTGGAACCTTAAGATGGATAAATGACAACCAGGATGCTTGATAACACACACGCTCCTTCGACATGAAGATGCCACGCGCCGTTGCGAACCGATTCGAACGAGCAACCTCTAAATCTAGGTCGACGTGGGCTAGCCTTCAGACCAGTAGGCTACATTAGCCACGCTTTCCATCCCTATTTGCATACTGCGTTCACATTCGCTAAGGTTCAGTCAGGGTTGGGACTTGGGACTGTTTGTCGCCAGCACATATGCAGCGCTGAAAACAAACATTGGATAGGATTAGGCCCCGAGGAGGCATACACCATCGCAACAGGAGTAAATTGGGACCTGGCTGAAAGGGAAATCAATTACACCGAAGCCTCTTGTTAACAATTACAGCCAGTGAGGCTGGCTTCTGCTTTTGTAGTGCCTGATTTGTTCCGAGAGAAGCATTCTCAGCAGCTGGCTTTGTTTGTTTTTGTGTTGTGGTCCGTCATTGTCACTACCCGAGGGGCATCTTTGCCAATATAACTTTTAACTCGTTCATATGGTTTCTTTCACAGAGGGCAAACTGCATCAACATGTTTACATCCCACCAAACGCTGCATATTTAGAACAATTGATGAACCCCAGGCAATAATTGTGGTGATGTAATCATGTTCCAGCCTGTACTGCCCATTCACAAACCCATTTACAATTGAGAATTGGTTTAGTCTTTTTTTTCTTTCTAGTTGTGGTGTCAGCAGGAAATGTACAGTAAAATAGTTATCTCCCATTGACGCTGTATGGTTTGGAAGTGAATACGTACAGTCACAAGTGCAAGGTTGTATCTTTAGGAGTCAAGAGTGCCACATTTCAGACATTGCTCAGAAGAAATATAATTTTCATCCAATAAAGACAGGCTCACAGCCAACATGTACACTGAAATGTGAGACAATAGTCGGCAAAGGAACAAAAATCAATTCCCAACATGATGCCCTCCCCCTAGTTACATACAGGTGCACATAGTGAGTGATTAGTAAATGGTGTCCAGTTGGGGGGCGAGGGTAAGGGTCTCCATGTCCCACTTCATCCACATACAGCTGCCATCGCATTAATTAGCAAGCTTTTAGCTAGCAGGCGTCGCAGACATGCAGGCTAGCCGGGCGTCATCGCTACTTATCGCGTTTGCCCAACGCTAGTTGAAGCACCCTGGCGGTCCCTTGGGGGTCAGGCTGGGTGACCCCGTGCGCCCGATCACAGCTGCTATGCGGTCACCGGGGGCGATGACAGGCAGCTGGCTGAGGCTGTAGCCGGCTGTGACCCCCCGCGGCAGATTGCTGGCTATGCAACAGGCTGTCAAGGCCGATCTGTCGGACGGGGAGGGGAGAAGGTAGAGGGGGATAAATGAGGCAAAGAAGAGACGGCCACCGACAACACGAGGCCTGGCCCCACGCCAGCACAGACAGATGTTCCATGCTGGTTTAGAAATGCTCCACGGAGCTTGTTCCTCGTTTCTCAGAGAAGGGCCAATTCCATTTGGGGGGTGGGGAGGGGCGAGCCAGAATTATTCATTCAAACTGCGGTACACTTGAGGTGAAAACGTCTATCACTCTCCCGAACGGGTCACCTAATGTGGCACCAGTAGCACGCCACTGCAATTAAATCACGTGATTAACGGCTCACGACTAGTGCCTGGTGACCTGACTGACATGTTGATGAATCCCAATGCAAACAATAACATCTACAATAAATTTGCAACAGCCATAAGTGGAGCTTAAAAAACACAAATCGCCACGTGTTAACTCGCATTTGTTTCGTTTTTGTTTTCGTGCAAACTTTTTCATCGCTGTAATGTGGAACGCGCGCACTCAAATGAAGCTAAGCTAATTCAGCGGGCGCTTGAGGAAGCCATTCTCATTGCCGTCCCATCCCAAGGTGCTACTGCTACAATACACTCAAGTGCTGTTCCTCAAGCACAACAGGCAGGGAGATAAAGACCCACAGTGTGTCCGCATCCACGCCGGCACTACCTCATTCTCTACAGTGCTTCCTTCCTTCCACACGGCTACAGTACAGATTAGCGCTGGTGGAGGGAGGGGGGTGGGGTGTCTTCAATAACAGCCGTCGCTCTCCGACAGGATGGCGTGAGTGGAGGCTGCTCTCCCATCTCAGATGACAGGAGACAGGGTCTGTCTTTCTCAACAGTATAGCAGTGATGGACAGGATGCTACAGTACACAGTATATAGATGCTATGTGACATACAGTATATAGATACTATGTTATGTACAGTATATAGATGCTATTTGATATACAGTATATAGATACCATGCTATGTACAGTATATAGATGCTATGTGATATACAGTATATATATACTGTTATGTACAGTATATAGATGCTATGTGACATACAGTATATAGATGCTATGTGATATACAGTATATAGATACTATGTTATGTACAGTATATAGATACTATGTTATGTACAGTATATAGATGCTATGTGATATACATTATATACTGTAGATGCTATGTATTACACAGTATATAGATGCTATGTGATATACATTATATAGATGCTATGTTATGTACAGTATATAGATGCTATGTGATGTGATATACAGTATATAGATACTATGTTATGTACAGTATATAGATGATATGTGATATACAGTATATATATATACTATGTTATGTACAGTATATAGATGCTATGTGATATACAGTATATAGATACTATGTTATGTACAGTATATAGATGCTATGTGATATACAGTATATACTGTAGATGCTATGTATTACACAGTATATAGATTCTATGTGATATACAGTATATAGATACTATGTTATGTACAGTATATAGATGCTATGTGATATACAGTATATAGATACTATGTTATGTACAGTATATAGATGCTATGTGATATACAGTATATACTGTAGATGCTATGTATTACACAGTATATAGATGCTATGTGATACACAGTATATAGATGCTAAAGAATGTAATATACAGTATATAGATGCTATGTGATGTGATACACAGTATATAGATGCTAAAGAATGTAATATACAGTATATAGAT
>JAODLL010000172.1:0-16822 GCA_026546735.1 Forbesichthys agassizii | reverse complement strand
ATATATATGCTAAAGTCATGTAATACACAGTAGATGCTAAAGTTATGTAATATACAGTATATAGATGCTATGTGATGCAATACACAGTGTATATATATGCTAAAGTCATGTAATACACAGTATATAGATGCTAAAGTTATGTAATATACAGTATATATATGCTAAAGTTATGTAATATATAGTATATAGATGCTACAGAATGTGATATACAATATAGATGCTACAGTATATAGATGCTGATGACAATGGATGCAACAGTACAAATAAATAGGTGCATTTATTATATGGAATGAATAATAATAATATAATAATCTGTCTGAGGCCAGTATGTGCAGTGATCACATTGATGTTGCTTATTAAACGACAGTTAATGGTTTGTTTTTAAAGATTACATTTTTGAATAAGAATTCACAAAAGCATTTCCATTTGTAGTTCTACACGTTTAAATGTTTAAAAAAAATAAATAAAACTACATTAAGTGCTCTCAGACAAAGACAAAGACAAAGACATTTTGAGTAGAACATGAGTGATTTGAGGCTAGCCAGACCAACAGTAAATCAGTGTGACAGTGTGGTTTAGAAGTGAACACTTATCACATGCTCACTGTAGGTGTTGGTCCAATTAAGTGCAACATGACATTGTAGCTTGAAGTCACATCTACACTAATGCACACTGCATGCCTGACGACTCAAAGAGCATTTTTATGGATGAGATGAAGGATTAACAAAACAAAACAAAAAAAAACAGTTGATCCAAAATAATGGCCACTTATAGGCCTGGTAAAGATGGCGGGGATGAAACAGTGATCATCATTAAGCCTTCTTCTCGGATGACGAACCTGGGTAAATATAAACACACTCCACTACCCGCAGACTGCCTCACGAGGGCCCTTAGCGCCCACACTCCCAAGGGCAACGCTGCCATTATGTTAAAGCCGCTGTCTCGGTCGCTGTGGGCCTCACTTCAGCGTAGATTGTCAGCAGAGTACAACCATTAGCTTTATGCAGAGTTGGCGAATAGCTGTGCCACTAGCCCTCAACCGTGCTGCTTGAACTTTTTTTATTGTTTATTGTCTGTTGAAAGATACATAATCCATAATAGCCTGCAGACCAAAAGACATACAGTACACACCACGATGAAAGGGTTACAAAACAACCCACAAACACCTATGAATTAAAGGCACACTCCTCATTTAAAGAGTAGCCCCCACCCGGGAAATACATTTACTTATACAGCAATGCGATTGAGGAGGGTACGTCTTTAAATAACCGTCAGTCAGGCTGTAAACCAGATTAACTAAAGGCTGAGAGGACAGATTCTCCTGCTGATAGATAATCATACCCAACCTCTCCTTCAAAAACAAAACAAACACTGTCGTGACTCTTTCGACAGGGTGACGCATGTTATTAACCTCTAAACGAAGCGATGAACATTTCTTACGGTGTGTAGCTTCAGGTGATTGATTTAGCGCCCGGGAGAGACAACTAGGAGATAAGAAGGGAACGGTATCCATCACACAATTTACAGAAGGTCGTTGGTTAAGGTCACGTGAAAGCGCCCGCGTCCCTTCAACCCCGTTTTCCTGTTGGCGTCTGATGCGCGACCGGGCACGAAGGTTCCGTGATGATTAACCAAACCCGTTAATTAAGATGACCTTCACAACTGGGCCAATGCTGTTAAAAAAAGAAGAGGAAAAATTTTGAAAAAAGCTGAATGTGGAAAGAACACGTGAACTTAAACCTCTTTTGAAACCCCAATGATTTGGACAACTTAATTAGTTTGACCTCAAGTACAAGCTCAAAAACAAAAAAAGACAAAAAGTTAAGTAAGAAAGATTCTTCAAAACTATTAGGGTATGTAGCCTATAGGGTATTGCAAATATGTTTGGCTATAGGTAATTTAGACTGCAGCACAACATTGCTCTTTAAATTAATTGTTTTGACCATTTACCAGCACTGGAAAAAGGGGTCCTAAAATACAAGGAACAATAAATAAAACATGTGGTATCTTCCATCTGACATGAAGCTACTTCAGTCATTTTGTGCTCAGTGCAGTGTGTGGGGATGCATTCCACAAGATAACTGACCCTAGTTTCATAATTTGAACCTTGCCAGATAAATGCCCCTCCATGAGAGCTCTTTAATCTTGTAAAATGGATTAAAACCTTCACTCAGAAGAACTTGCTGTTTTCTATTATATGTCTGAGAGCCAGAGACCTTTAGGCCTACAGCTTTAAATTCAGCCATGTTGTTGTCATTCCTGTTTTGCTGGTGAGGAGAGCAAGTTGCAACAGGCAAAATTATGTTCCTATTGAATTTACATGGTGTATGTTTTACAACCATTAAAGCCTGAATGGCACCACAAAAAAAGAAAAAAATCCCCACACAAATAAATCAATTCCCTAGCTATTTATAGCTTACTGAGGCCATACAATAATGATTCATTCAGTCTGCCGCCCATTCATAAACACCTTTCAGTTGACACAAAATTGCTCTGAGAGAGACGGTGTGGGTTCACTTAGCTATAGCCTACACCCCCTCCCCAGACCCCAATTGGCCTGTATGCCGCTGTCCATAGACTACAGTGCGCACAACCTCAAGCTTGTAGATGTAAAACATAGATCAATATCTCCTAAACACGACGTACTTCTGTTCTGAACTATAATTTAAATAAAGAAATAACACCTAATTTGCCGACACCGACACTAAAAAGTCTGCGTGAAAGCGATGTTTATAAAGACAACACGAGCCTATTACAGTTTGTCAAATTGCGGCTGTCATTTCAAACGGAACACACACAGAGTTGACGGCAGACGGATAAGCACGACGCCATATCCAGGATCTGAATTCAGATATCTCATCCTGGCTGGGTGCTCCCCCTTTGATAGCCTTATGCATATTCATCACGTGAGATATCTAGCAGAAGGTTATTATCCATAAATGTCACTCTGTAATTAATTAATCCTGTCTGCATGCTGTCCTTGCCTCATTAATGAGCCAAGTATGGCTGATTGTGTTCCTTACACATACCGGTCCAAACATACAGCGCTGTCGCGCCGTGCGCAGCCGATGCATTTCACTTCATTAGTGCTGGGAATCACCGCAGGGCCGTGTGATTGGCAGGATTTCTGCTCCGCTATCGGCGTTTTCTTCCACAACCTGCCCGCTTGCAGCTACAAGCTGGGTGTCCGTGCGCCTGCTTGGGTTGTTACAGTAATGAGCGGACGCGTGGTTCCGGGCGCCCGACTACCGACGGAGCGGCTCGGCGAACGAGGCAAAGTTTACTCACTCGCAGTCAAATTGGAATCACCTTCGACGGGCGCCGCGCGTCCAATGAGACAATTATGGGGGTAATTTTGCGCTATTTAGCTAATTGATTTTTAAAGCTACCCCGGAGGCACATATATTACTGTTAGCTTGAGTTTTAATAAAACTCCAATATAAAATTCCACAAAAGCCGAGAGGAGTAGCCTAACTCTGACAGATTAGGCTAATAGAGGCGCATAAATAGCATGCAAATACTTTGACATTTACCCAGCCATGCACTCAATTATAAGGCATGGAACCCTATCCTGAACCTGCGCGGTTATACGTGTCCGCTAGGGTCCGTTAAAGGGACAGTGCTCGATTTGTGTCCGCAATGTCCCTTGTGGTGG
Organism: Forbesichthys agassizii; assembly: GCA_026546735.1. Classification (NCBI taxonomy): domain Eukaryota; kingdom Metazoa; phylum Chordata; class Actinopteri; order Percopsiformes; family Amblyopsidae; genus Forbesichthys; species Forbesichthys agassizii. The sequence continues at coordinate 13,167 of JAODLL010000172.1, read as the reverse complement.
AAAGACAGCATTGCAAAAAACATCTTTGTTGTCGTTATAGGTTTGAAACTCTAACAACAGTATACGAACAATACAAATAATAGCCAAACTGTCAAAAAAGCCCACATAATTTTTAAATACTCCAAACATTCTCTAATGAATTATAAATGGGACAGCATCTAGCAGCGATGTGATATAGTATGGCCTACTGTTACTAAATGGACTGCATTTATATAAAGCGCTTTTCGTTATTTGCCACACATTCACACACACACACATACACTGATGTCAATGTTAGCCATGCATAGAGACACCTGATCACCGGGAGCAGTTAGGCAGTCCCCAATCCTGGTCCTAGAGGGCCGCTGCCCTAAACTGACATGCCAGAGGAATTGTTGTCACGAGTCCACCTGGGGAGCCGTACATTGAAACTGTTTGTGAATGGCTGTACCTACAAAAAAATACTTCACAGTTGATTGGATGAACCATCTGGTCTTTTTCGCTGTTGGCAGCATTGTCACCACACCTAAACCACACCTGTACACTATAGGCCAGGGCTATTCAACTCCGGTCTCTGTTCCAAGATACCTGATTCAAGGTTGTTAGAAGCCTGATAATGACCCATTCATTTGAATTTGAATAGCCCGGCAGACTCAAGACAGAATGACAGACAGAATGTGATTCACATCATTTTTCAATATAGTATATAATATATAAATGTAAATAATTCAATATATAGTATTTTTTTTTAAATACCTGCCCTTTACGAAGAGTTTAAATGGATGGCTCTCCAGATGGACTTGTGACAACGTTTAATCTGGCATGTCAGGTTAATAACGCATAGAAATATATGAAAGTATAAAAGAGTAAGAGAATAAGACCATTGTCATAATAAATTAATACAATCCAAACATGTAAATGTTTTTAGTCTGCATTTCAAAGTAGTCAGAGCAGGAGCAGGTCTACTGTAGACTACACATCATTATATCACAATATCACAAAGGAAGTGCGATACACTGAATATCAGTATGGCTGTGATGCGGTCGTAGGTACGAGGCCAAGTGCCGAAGATAATCGTTAATGTAATTAACGGTTATTAGACTGGAAAAGTGGAGTGATACTGGCATTAAAAGTCCCAGTGCGTTAGACTGAATATTGGCACTCATGGAATACCTCTTGTCCAATTAAATTACTTGGTCGGAACTAACTGTTGTATAACATGCAATATGCCTAGACTGTCCTTTCAGCTTGTGGGTAGAAGGTCCATATAGTGCTGTACTATAGTTTACATGCCCTGGTGTTGCAGCAATCACACAGCACAATGAACCAGTATTATCAGACAGTGTCTATTGGACCCTGAGTCTGCTAATACAGTTGAACTGAACTGTATAAGAACCCACATCCATCCAGCCCCAAGGAGCCTTAACACTTGTATCATCCCCTGGTGGCAAAGATCCTATATCATCCATCCATGATTGTCTCGTCTTAAAAGTATTAATCCTTGCCACTTGTAGATGTTCCCCTCCTTATTCACACAGTGAACTACAATATTAACAGTTCATTGAACAAAACAACATGAGATAACAATTAGGAACCACTATGATGGTTTGAGGTATAGTTACAACGTCTACAAAATGTGCCTTTAATATATAAAAAAGGTAAATGACTGTAATGGCACATTTTGCTAAATAGCAATTAATTCCTGTATACGTCTATATGTCCTCATTTCAGGAGGAAACCGTTCAAAATGTTTCTCATTTCCACATGAGCGGATTCCTCTGCTGTCACAGCACCATTTGACACTGTTAGACGAGATTAAATGGGATTAGATTGAATTTTAATGACCTCTCTTGGGACAAGACGGGTATTGCAGCCAGGAAACAGTTACATAGGAAAATAATATTGTCAACAAGCAGGTATTAAATTAACACAGTGGCACAGGGATATTACGCAATCTATCTGTGGCTCCAACATGTTCCCATTACAGAGCTGTAAACATGATTATTATACTTGTAGCCTGGTAAAAACCGCACATCCTGTAGATAGTAGAGAGCCGAAGTTATGGGACCATGGTTTGGAAAAAATATTTACGGTAGTCAACGGCGAAAATAACAATTTGTAGATCCTTAGATGTTTATGATGTCTATTTAAAAGATACTTGTTCAAGTCAAGAACGTTGCAGTTTGTTGGGAAATTTTAAAGTAGTCTTCTTTAGTTCGATGTTTATCCGCTCAATGAACTACAACACAAAACGACACCAAAACAATGCTCTCTCCGGCTTGTGGATTGTGGCGCAAGAACGTCACGTCACTTAAGCGACACAGGGTTTGCAGTCTTACTAATTACATATTTTCAGTCTTATACTTCAAAAACTGCACGACTAACTGAGACTTTCTTCACTCGAAGAATTTTCTTTAAAATAGTCAAAGATAATATGTGTGCTTCGTGTCACAAAGCAAACGAGATCTAAAAATAATTTTGTTCTCCCCGTTGACTACCATACATATTTTTTATAATTTAGGTCCCATTATGCGGGCGTGATCTCGGCTCTCTATAATCTTTATATTCTTGTTTTTAGTTTTAAAATCTAGTTGGACTTGTTTCTAATAAATGGCTTATCTAGTGACTTAATTTAAGTAAGCGTGCACTAACTTTAAGAAATCTTATCAAGTGAATTTCACTTACTGCATTGGCAGCCAGTTTAGCTTGTTTTAAGCATTAGTCAGCTCATAACTAATATATTTGACCTTATATTTGATAGGGCATTTTTTGCAGTGTATTTATCGAATCAGTCATCATAACTCACTTAGTTTGGTTTCCAGAGAGAGGAACTACCTAGACGTAGTAACACCTGGGTAAGGGGTCAGGGATTGAACCCACAACCTTAACTTAACTAAACCTAATTTAACCTACCAATAGTTTAAGATGTTAGAACTTATTGTACGACTAGGTTTTGCAGCTTGCAAGCCACTTCAGTGAGCTAAATTGCATAGATTTAACACCCTGGTATACAAACGCTACAATTGAAAGCTCCTGACTGTAAAACTTTTTTTTTTATAATACATATGATTGTATGATTGCATACAATCAGTATGCCACAAACCACCTGTAGCCATGCTAGACAAAGCAGCACTACGGGAGGCATTCCTGCCTGTTCCATTACAGCCTGGTCAATCCTACTGATGTCTGTCTGGTACACGGATGTTAAAACGCTATAAGGTGGCAGCCTAAAGCAAAATGATACCATGTTGAGGAGAACATGGCTGCCTGTGACAGTGGTGTACATGAGAGATGTGTAGCCATTTATTAAGGGACAGCTTTGTCATGCGTTTATCCTTGGGAGTGACTGCTGTCTTCAAGTGCTAGTCAAAAGATCCTATATGTTCAGAACGACACAAAGATGCATTGTGAATATGTATTGATTCACTTTCACAAACCGTCATATGGTTGCGGGCTAGTTTTCGGTGAACATCTTCCTAGGTAGGCCATTACGGAGAAAAAGAAACACTATTTGTGTTATCATATATGCTCTGTTCTCTCAGCTCTGAGATTAGCATGGGGCTTTTGGGAATTTGCTCTCATGTATCAGTGTACCCCGACCAAGTTGAATACACGAGTGCGTCTTGTCTACTCTACTGTATGCCCATTGATAGCAGCCTTAGGGTGTGTCTCTTGAAATGAATGATAAAACATATGGGCCTACACATGCCTGCATGCTAAGTAGAAGAAAATAAGAATTGTGCACCTTGCGATGGCATGAGCAGTTTCTTCTTAAGACGTCCTGGAACTTATTTCAGAGCTAGGATTAAAGATGGCGGTGTTTAGTAACACGGGGAGAGTCTGCAACCATTAGATTAGAAGTGTTAACTGAATACAAGGCCGTAGCCATAGTCAAATTTTTTTTTTTTGGGGGGGGGGGGTTACCAAATCTACTGGGGGTGTGGAGGGTTTATTCATTTAAACAAAAAACATTTTAGTAGTCTAGTAGTCTTGTTTCATTGTATATAATGTCAGAGATAACAGTGCAACCATAACTTATACAGTGTGTTTCAAAATAATACAAGTCGTTTCAAAATAATACACCCAATTTATAATTGCTACTGTATATATGTGCAACTACAGGTTTGTGCTTTCCCGTGATTTAAAACTACACTTGAGAGGGGTAACGAGTTTACTTTATTACATTTCATAACTCATTAAAACCGTTTATAACCTGTTGTGTATCTCAAACATGTTGCCATAGTGAAATATACTGGGTCCTGGATCATTTTCAAACACAAATCTATACATTGGTATATGAAGTCCTTCTTGTGGTCAAAGTTTAGCTAATTGTGTGTGTGTGTATGTATATATATGCCTACGTGTTTTTACCAGTTAACCTGGGTGGTCTCCCGTCACCTCCTATTCAGACATGTCTCTTTCTCTCTCCTGTAATTTCTCCTCCTTTCCTCCGTCTCCTCTCCAAAACAACCCAATAAAGACGTTTACCGTTACGTGAACACAATGGTGTTTATTGCTGGGTGAATGTGTGGCTAATTAGAAGGTGGTGTCGGGTCTGTATGCTAAATAGCTCTTTTTTGAGCACTGTGAGCATGTTTTAATATTGGGGGGCAGGGGGTTCCATTCCAATATATAATTCTATATTATTATAGTATGTAAATTGCGGCCAGTAAACCAAAGGTTTACAGTGCTATCTGCTCATGTGAAGCTTGACTTCCCCAGCTGCATGCTAACTAAAACACTGGTGTGAGTGGTCGTTAGCACAAACATAATTCTTGCTGGAGTGTTCATCGTGGTCACGTTCAGACCCGCCAGCCCTCATAACCTCATTGTGGCCCATAAACTGACAGACGGCGTTTGATGTTTCCTTTTAGTCCCCCACGGGAATACAGTTTGAGCACCCCCCCTTCTCCCAATCACAATCCTTGTTAACCGAAGACCCAGAAGCCAGCCAGCATTCACGACTCTGTGAAAACGTTATCGTCCGTACTTCAGATGTCTTCTGTAGACGGGGCCCGGCCTTTGTTGAGAAACAGTACGACTTGCCCGTCTCTATTGGAAAATGTGGTTTTAATGTCCTTTTACAGTCTCTGGCATTTATCATTAAAGTGCTTCTCTTCTTCTTGACAAAGTGGAGGCCAGCTTTCGACGTGACACGGCTGTTTCAGTTGGAGCCATGATGTAATTTGCAGAATGACCTTGATTAACGCAGCACTTTAACTGCGTAAAATGAGCTTCGCAGACATGGCGATGTGTTAATAATATGTTACAATTGTCTTTTTGTCAAGTCTTCGTTAATATGACGAATAAAAGATGAAAGCGTGAGCTATTTCAATGCAGCGGTTTATTTCTAGTGAACTGGAATGGGAGAGTAAAGAGTAATGTAGCCTATATTGTGCCGTTGTACTGTAGGCTACACATTATCATGGTGGATATATGTTGTATGTTGGGGGGGGGGGGGTGTCATTCCATGATGTGGCCCGAGGTGGCTTTAAGAACAGGAGGTAAATTCAAAAGCACACGTGTTCAATTCCAAATGATTTGAAATATACCTTTTCTTTCAAATGTAGGTTTGGGTTTTAGGTCTAAACAGCTGACAATGACAGAGCCACCGACTTCCTTCTAACAGGACATGTTTATTTACAAGCGGCATATGACAGCAGATACACTTGTTCCACAGGTACAGAGACAACAACGGTTTCCCACCTCAGCAGGGACCCCAGCAGTGGGTTGCGGTGGGGGATTGTTGGTGGGTGGGGGGTTAGTGTGGGTACAAAAGGGACACGCACTAAGTTCAAACACACCCCGTTACTGAGAAAAGGAGGGATGATAGGTGCAGGGAGGGAGGGGCGGAGAAAGAAAGCGATAATGGGGTGGTGGTGTTGTTTTGGGCGTGGGGTGCAGTTGGTCTTATAGACTCATATTCAAATACAAAAGAACATGTACAAATTGTATAGCCTCCTGACACCTTGTTCCACTATTTACAGTCATGTCGCCGCCAGTGCCTTGGACCATCGTCGTGGTGACAGGCGGATACGAGGGAGTCGCTCGAGAGCGAACAAAGCTGACGCTAGGAGGTCTGAGATAAGATAAAATATAATAAAATAAAAAGTTCAAATGAACAACAAGACGAAAGATGCCCCACCCCCCACTGCCCAGGGATTTAATCACGGTCGTAAAATATGGCTGCCGCCATTTCCTTTACCCCCCCCCTTCAACCTTTGCAGAAGGTAGAAGCTCCTAGTGTGGAAAATCAGATAGAGATATGAAGCGTTAGGAATATGTCCTAACGCTCGGTGTATATGTGACGTCCTAAAGTTCATTGAATTTTAATCTAACAAAACGTTAAAATAAAACAAAATAAATACATATTAGAAATGTACACACACTCCGGGTAGATGTTTGATCGTCACTTGATATAAAGCAAAGGCTTGAGCACTGAGACCTTTTTTTTTTAGCATATGCACAGAAAACATCAAATTAAACTATCAACCTACATGCGCATTTAGATGGCAGATCCACTCAACAAACCGACCCACATATCCATACACTCTCACACACACACCACATGCTCACACACACCCATACACACAAACAAACACAGTACACGGCACTAACCCTCTCAGGGCAAGCCTCATTTCTACTATCAGCCAACTCAAAAGACACACGCTCAACCTGTCAATCAGCTAAACGCGGCCCCTCACAGAAAACTGCGCGCTTCCCAGAATTCACAGCGTGGCGGCATAATTCCTCGGTGGCTTTAAAACGTCGGGAGAGCTTTGCGTGGCACGTCAGTGAGCTCTCCTGGCACCGTAACACATCGATTTGGGATATTCTGGGACAAAAAGCGACGGGGGTTGCAGTCAAAAGTTCGTTGAGTGGTTTACATTGTGAGAGAGCTGTTGGCTTACCGGCAGGCAGGGGAGAACTAAATAAGAAGGCACACCAATGCCACAATTACTGCCTCTGTTAAAACGCTGCGGAATAGTCCCAGAGTGCTGTGGAGAATTTCGGAGGAGGAAGAATTGAAAATGAAAACGAAACAATATCACACCATCATTAAACTTTGGACCAGAACAGACAAACAGGAAGAAAGCGTTCAGGAGCTTTCACAAAATTATTAAATTAAATAAAGCCAAGCCTGTTACATTCGGTAAAAGACACATCCTTTTTAGGTTATATTTACATAAAATCTCTGTAAAATACTTTTTTCACCTATGTACAACACATGACAACATTAGAGAAATAGAGATCAACCAAATGAAGAAAATAATTTCAATTTCTGAATTTATCTGATGCAGGTGTCAAATAAAAAAAAGGTTTAAATCAGTCAAAAAATATGACTAACAGTAAATCACATGACAAGAAATATGATAAAAACAGTACTGCCATAAAAAGTTGCTATGTGATTTTCTGACCACAAGAGGTCACTAGAGACATCGTCCGCCAGTTTGAGGCAGCTAGCATTGAAGTTGCGGATTGGTAGGCGGGTATGCGCAGCAGGATTGGCTGCATCCTAGTGCGTAGGTGGAGCCAAGACACAGATTGACAAATCAGAGCAGGTAGTTAGGGCTTACTTGAAGAGGTACATTCCCTACGTTCAGGATGGTGGAACGTTTGCTACTAGTTCAATGAACGCGAACGGCAGTGGGTTGAACAACGCTCACATGGCCAACAACAATGCGATAGTTTGTGTTTTACTGATTTAGATTGTTGTGTTTCAGCAGTACAGACGCACAAGATGATGAACCAGCGTGGCTCTAGAACCCCTTCTGTTGGTGCATAGCGCACTGTTCCAGTAGAAGGATATGTCCGTAACGGCTGTGTCAACATATTCAAGTTCAGAATTTCACGCATTTCAAATCAGAATTAGACGACATACAATTATGGTGGAAAGATGTTAATAAACAACATTTTGTAATGGTATTAAATAGTGATGCTGACTTCTACTTACAAATAATACTTTTAAAACACCCAGGAAAATATGCGGCTACACTTCCTACACGTCACTGAACACTTGCCACGCCCATTTAACGCAGCAAACTGCTTTGAAAGTAGTTCAAGATCATTTTAACGTTTTCGAGGATACGGGTAGTTCAGTCCACTGAACACAACCACAGACTCAATGACACTTCACGATATTGGGTGCTCATGCAACAATGTAAAAATAGGCCCAATTCAACTTTAACAAATCTTGGTCCAGATATTCACAATAATACTGTGTGTACTACTTAAGGAATGCTTATTTTGTTATTGTTACCCAATTTGCCACCCTCACACATTGATGAAAGGAAATGGCTATAATGCATTATATGAATAATTTTCAACTGTAATACAGACAATTTCACGTTTTGGTATCTGGCTCTCAGTCAAATATCTAGTGAGGAAATTATATAAAAAAGGTTATTTTAGCTTTGCACACAAGTGTGATTACAGACAAAGTATGACTCAGCTTCAAATAAATTATAATGAGGACTTGGCTGCAATAACGGTTGGGTCATGCTTTAAATCGAACAGGAAAACAGTGTTAGCTTAGTGCTCACATTTACACATGCACGCAAGCGCACTCTGCAACGTGATTGTGTGTGGCAACACAGGTGTGAATACTTTTCAACACTTTCTGAATAAAGTCATTCTGTGACATAAAAGCTAAAAAAAACAACAACAATCCTGCATCAGATAAAAATGATCTATGAACAGCATCAAACAACAAATGTTGACCACCATTCTCCGCAGAAGATGAACCTAAAGGACATGTATAGAGATACATTCACTAATAAAGAAAACAAAAGATAAACAAATATACAATCGTTGATAGAGAGTGTCCGCCGACACGCACGTCAGTTTTATTCCTCTCTAACTCTCTCTACCATTTGTATTTACACATGCCTTTGACTGGGGCGCCGTTACGGAAGCAAATATCGCTTATTCTTCCGCCAGCTACTCTCCAGTGTCGGTCGTCCTTCTGGGTTTTGGTCTCGTGGGAGGGAGGAGGAGGAGCAGGGAAGAGATCCGAATGTTCTTTGTGTGCGGAGGGGGGTGGGGGGTGGGGTCGGGAGGGACGGGGGGGGGGGGGTAGGGGGGGTTCGGGAACGGGCGGACTTCCCTTCATGCTTTGCTGTCATTGGGATTTGTGTGGATGCTGTTGTCGCCGTGAACTTTAATTTCAACCGTGTCTGGCTTCAGAGTCTCTTTTCCATTCTCTTCCTTCAGCGGTAGCTTCCTGTGGAGACACGCGCGCACACACACACACACACACACACACACACACACAGAGGGGTGAGTTTTAAAGTAAATTACGATATTATGTGCATTTATTCCTGTATTTAAAAAGGAAAAAGATTGGCCCAAAATCATATGGAAAAGTATTTCTTATGTGTATTTTAAGAGTACAAAGAGTGTGTGTCGATGGCAGCATGATTGCTGTAAAATAATCAAATGATCTTCGATCCAAAGAGTGTTTTAATTCTTCTGCTGTTTTACCATCATGCTTTGAAACGTTGCTACCGATTAAGACCTTTGATTCCAGGTACAACAGTGCTTAAAACGAGTGGCCCTGTTTAGACGAACAGAGACAGAATAGAATGGGCCCAAAATAAGCCACAGTGAGGCAGGGGTGTATAATCCGTCCTTGTGAGAGTGATGTAAAAGACCAGAGCGCTGCTTTTCAGACGCACAGCTGTAACCAAATGGCAGCAATTCAAATGAGTTAAAAATATAGTCTCGTCTTTCTTTCATAGACAGTTGGCAGGCTGAAAAACTAGAGCCCAGCCATTCCCGTAACAGTTGTCATCATGGTTTGGCTTGTTGGCACTCGATGTTAACAGTTTTCCGGGATTGAATGCGCCGTGCTTAGGTAACTCACGTTAACTAAGAGCGTTAGACATAAACAACTACCGTTATTCTGACCATTGTTTTTTTTCCCCCCTCCATGGTAAAGCAAGTATTTCACATGGACTGTGATTATACGGAAACATATCACAGCAGCAACATCATCATGAACGGGCTTCAAGCTGCCAATACAGCGTATATATAATATTATTCTTAAAGTGTAACTTTAAGGATATCCATTATTGTAATCTATGCTTCAAGTTCTGAATTCTTGCCTGTGGTAACTTCACTACAACATCCCTGCAGAATGTGCGTGCCTCCATTTGCTTCTGATTTAATTTGGCTTATCTGACTGTCTCCCGTCACATATAATGGAAGAGGAAACCCTTTCAGGCTGTATTTCACATAATACAATGCACGAGAGCCTTTTATCCGCGCCGCGCACGTAAAAACTACTCTCACCTAATGTAATTAATTTGGCATCTGGGTAAAAGTCAGATTGGAATTGAACAGAATAATACGATAACTGTGGCAGTTGGCAATTCGGATATATATTATGGTGTGGTATTATTTGCGCAGGCTTTTATTTTAACTCAATTTAGGAGGTTCCTCTGGTTACAGAACAAACTCATTTGTGAGGCTCATTCATATTCCAGCTTTCATATTGGCTGGATATTCTATTACGGTGACCTGCGTTGGGAGTATCACATACACAGGTACACTGGTGCGTACGTCACGGCAGCGGTTAGCAAACAAATCCCACACTGTTTGCATTCTGCCCTATGTTTTGATGGTACTAGAAATACACCTTCAATCAAACACAGTTTCAGCTATGCCGATTTGCGTCTGAAATAACGGGGCCAACTGACAAAACAAGGTCGACGATGGAGCACACGGCAGCCAATAGAAACAGCAGAGAGCAAACCGATGCGCAGATGTGCAGGTGTTGGTTATGTGCCCAGATGCTAAACATGCTCAGTGTGAACCCAACTGAATGGAATGAGCTTAACAACTCATTCCAGTCGGTTTGGCTGCAGTGGAACTAGCTGCGTACCACAAACAGACACACACCTGTGTCCAACAGTCCTGTCTAGTCTTGTCTTGCGTGTGTGTGTGTGTGTCGTTCAGAGCCTGCTCAACATGAATGCAGCTTTTGTTAGACCGAGCAAGAGCCGCATCAGTTATGTTGTTTGTCTGTGTGTACCAAACAGGAGCTACTGGCAACATACAAACAAAACCCCACTACAAGCCTTTCATAATGTCCTTCTTTGTCCTGTTACAACATTACAGTTTTATTTGACTGACGAACTAAAGCCTAAGTAACACAACACAAATACAGCCCAGAAATTATGTCTTGGGTGGGTTTCTTGTTTCATCAACAGCATGCACAGTAGATGGCAATGAATCATCATGTTTTGATGTCTCGCTGCTTGCAGATAGGACCGGCCATGTCGGGGATTGAACCCACAACCTTTCAGCTGTGAGCCAGCCATCTTAACCACTAGTACGTTCCGTCTCGAGACAAACAGGCCAAAACAAAACAGGTTTCAAAGAAAAGAGATAAAAAGCCCCATAAAAAAAACCAACAATCCGGCAGACAGGAATATAAGGGGTTTTAACAGAAGCACTATTGATTCCCGAGTGGCCGTATCCCTCTGATATCCTGCAAGGACACCACCAGAGTCTGTGTTCTCCAGAGTTGGCGAGGAAGACATCCAGCACCAGCCTTGAGCTTCTCTCTGTGACACCAAAGCAGAGTCGTGGGGAAGCTAATCTCCCCACCGCCGGTGTTAATTAAGCTAGCAAAGGCTAGCCACAGTGGGCCTTTTAAAGGGATCATTACTGTCCTCCAGAAATGAATGAGAGAGAGAGAGAGAGAGAGAGAGAGAGAGAGAGAGAGAGAGAGAGGGGGGGGGGTAAAGAAAGAGAGAGAGAGCAAGAGAGCGATGAAGAGAGAGAGAGGTAGAACGGCATCTTAAAAACCAGGGACATTTGTCTGAGGCGTCATCTAAAGCGTCATATTTATTGCACATTTAAGACCATTAGATGCCACTCCTCCAGCAGAACATTAGGTGTCCTTACCGGAACACTGTGCAGACGGGCAGATTAAGTCACAGGCAGTGTCTTGCTGAGGGAAAGTGTCTGACCAGTCCAGGAGTGCACTGATATACTGTATGTTGATATAGCTGCACTCAGACACAATTACCGCGGGCGCGTATATCCCTACGGTGCTGGGCATGCTGCACTGCATGCTGGGAGACGTGGCATCCAGTGTAGATGACTTTGATGTGTAGCGGCGGGGACAGTCCTCAAGGTGTCAGACGCCATGTTGAAGATTCATGGGACATAATGCTAAGTGCCTATTTCATCTGAACCTTGTAAATAGACACAGGCGAAGGGTGAAGCCACACTGAAATAATATGAAGGCATTTTTCAAGTCACTTAATAACAAAAGGCTGTGCACGCCTCGATTCTACCCACTCTCGCCTCTCGCTTCCGTCGACTTGTCCGGGCGTTTCCGCATCGCCGGGCAGAAGTACACTAAGCTGGCAAAACACCCCTTGTTTCCTCTGCTCTGCTTGGCTGTGAACCAACTAACGGCTGTTTGTTTTGGAAAAGCGCTATTCAAATAACATTACAATTACAGTTTTTTGTGCCAGACTCCCTTGGCTACACTTTTTGTTTCTACGGTGTTGCAGTTGCCAATGGCGATGCTTTCACCCAGAGGCCAGACAGGATATGATGGAGAACAGAAAGTCAAACCGGCCGCCTCCAAAACGACTTTGTTGTTGCCTTCAGGCCTTAGAGTTGTACTTAAACACGTTTCTGCTCATGCTCCTACAGCCGTCCTGGTTCTTTTAACCGTTTTCAACATTTAGTGGCAGGTTAGGGTTACGTTACATATTGATATAAGAGACAGGTATTCCCCTAATGAGCCATTCATCCTTATTGAGACAAACAACCGCTGTTTTAAAGGTGTTTGTGAAGAGCTACTATATAGAATCATGTGTAATTGTAACAGACTTTTGAACCAAAAAGTCTGAAATGTAATAACATTCCCCACACCTAATTATCGACGCTCATATACTTAACACTGGATAACAACAGTTTCAGCAGCGCAGGCAAATAAGACACACCTTTTCAAGCTTGCATAATGTACCATAGTGTAATTAAAATAGGGTGCAAATGGATTGGGGGGGGGGCACGATATGCTCACATTTGTTAATTATCATTATTATAAACTATATACGCTTATCTCCTGTTGAAGAAACACATTTCCAGTAATTAATTACAAGATTAAAGAGTAACTCACTGCATAACAGTCAAAATTGACAGTGTCAAATTAATTCACTATAT
>JAODLL010000170.1:0-14272 GCA_026546735.1 Forbesichthys agassizii | reverse complement strand
GCCAGCCATCCTTCTGAGGAAACCCATTTCAGCCGCTTGTACCCGTGATCTAGTTCTTTCGGTCATGACCCACCCTGCATGACCATAGGTAAATTTGCCAGGTATGAGGTTAAAGCATTGCCTGAGAACATCCCTCCGCCACATCTCAGCAGAGCACCGCCAGTGTCTGATACATTTTCATTTTTGTACTGTAGCCGCGTTTGGAAACCAATTCTCCATGTGGAGTGAATTACCAGGACCGGGGGAAGGGGGGTCCTCCAGGACAGCGTATGCAATGTGACGCGGTGGAGGCGCCAACATTCCTCTACATGTGTTCTGGCCACGCTCTCCGTAACAGCGAAGGTTTGCACGCAGCAGGGAAGAATAACAAACATCTCACATTCGTCCGCTAGTCTGCTCCAGCATGACCCCCCACACACACACACACACAACCAGACCCCCTCCAGACAACGCACAGCAGAGTTAGCCCGAGTGAAACTCTCTTTAAAACTTAACAGCAGCACCTGTTGAAACCCCAACACCCCAACACACACACAGACACATCCCCACTGACTCTCACACAGCCAGCTTTCTGTCACAGGGGAAACATTTTTAGGAATTGCGCAGAAAACATCAGAATCTTCCAAACAAGACTGGTATTGGAGGGTGGGGTCAACACAGCCAAAAGCACCTCAGTCGACGTTTAGCTGTTTTCTTTCCACACGAGAGAGAAAAAGACAAGGGTCATGTACGTTGTTAAGCGACCGACTTTCAGTGCGACCTCTGGAAGTGGAACAACACCGCGCAGGCACGTGTGCGCACGTCACTGTGAAACAGTGTTCCTGTTGAAGGCGAAAAAGTTTTCCCGCCATAACTCGTTCAGCTACATTTCCTTTCTACTTGACTTTACAACACATTTGACCTCAGCTCCGACTAACGTCTAGGAAACAAGGAAACAAGGAAACCAGGAAACAAGGAAACCAGGAAACCAGGCCTGAACAACAATTGTAATTTTTTTTACGATAATATTAGCGGGACATACGCACAGAGGAAGCAGGCAGGCGCCTGGCGAAGATGGACAGAGAGAGAGACAGATGGAGAGGGGGGGAGGGAGAAGGGGAGAGAGAGAGGGGGAGAGAGAGAGAGAGAGAGAGAGGGAGAGAGGGAGGGGTGAAACGTCTGGAGTCAATTAGAGGAATGAGTCGGAGCACATAGTTCTAAGAGTGAGTCAAGGAACAGGGTAGGGGGCAGGGTCCACATCCATGTGTCTGCGTACAGTGTGTGTTTAAGGAGCATGTTGTGTCCATATACGTGTGAGTGTGTGTGTGCGTACCCCTGAACAACATCCAGTAGGACGTCTTCCCACCCTCTGAATCCGGTTCAGATGTCTGCCCCCCGTTGGATCTTCTTAATAACGCCCAGAATCCCCCCTCCCCCTTCCCACACACACACACACACACACACACACACACACACCACTCCTGAGATGCAGCAGAAACGTGCAGCAGCTCTGTTTGCTTTGGTTGGCAGCAGTGACGGGGGAAAAACACACACGGCTGGCTTGGCACCATGGGCATGAAGCACCTCATACTGGTCCACCGGCGTGATGTATGGCGTACACACAATATCTACTACAGTGCTGTATTGATCTAATAGGCTGGCATCTAACTGATGTACCCAACGTGTAAAGAATGTTTTATGTTGTCTTGTTACCGCTACCCTTCACCGCAATAGGAGCTCCTCACAATTCATTTCCAATCCCCGTAGACTCCAATGTTCAAATGTCCGACTTCACAACAAAAATCTAAATGTTTACAGCCTTGTTCAAAAAACGGGTTTGGTCCACGTACGTAGGGCGACTTTTTTTTATAACTCCTCAGTTAAAAATACATTAGCCATGCATTTTTCCCATTACAATGAATAGGGGGGGGTAGGGGGGTGTTAAGGGCGAAGTTATAAATACACTCTATGGTGACGTCGCAGAGGGTCTGTCCATTTATATATACAGTCTATGGTGACGTCATAGAGGGTATGTCCATTCATACAGTATATACAGTCTATGGATTTGATTAAGTTTGCGGATGACAAATAGTCTATTCCTAATTTACAGTAATGGTATATTTCCTTAGCACACGGACCAGGCACAGAATGGGCAGCTAATAGACCACGAGGAGATATTTGCTGAAACTCAGAGCCATGCAAAGAGAGAGTCACCTCATCTCCATTAACATGTCAAACTTCCATTGGCTCTGGTTTGCGTAACTTTCTCTTTCCATGGCTCTGGTGAAAATGACATGAAGTGTATTAGCTTACAATCGGTAACTCCACCTTCAAATGCCAGGGGAAGAGATGACATGTGGACATTATCCACAGCAGCTCACTGAATTGGCACACCACAAACAAAGCCTTGATGTGTGTGCGTGCGCGTGCGCGTGTGCGTGCGCGTGTGCGTGTGTGCGTGCCTGTGCGTGCGTGTAGCTGTGATCATCACAGTGCATAACAGTGTAGACAACAGGTAGAGTAGATCCTTCATTACAAATGGGGGGCAGGGGGAGTAGTATCAAAAGCGCAATAGTGTACATCACTACTGATTACACTAGAAATCACTTAAGGATTACATCACTCCCACGGTGGCCAGC
The DNA here is from genome assembly GCA_026546735.1 of Forbesichthys agassizii. NCBI lineage: Eukaryota > Metazoa > Chordata > Actinopteri > Percopsiformes > Amblyopsidae > Forbesichthys > Forbesichthys agassizii. Next base: position 11,654 of record JAODLL010000170.1, on the reverse strand, counting down.
ATGTTCGTAATCTAATCAAAGGTCCCTCTGACTGGTAATCTATTCATCTCAATTCAATCAGATGGTGTAATCAGGACCAGAGTCTCAGCTTGTATATATACGTTTAGCCGCACATACAGGCAACTTGTTTTTGTTAGAGTTGTAGATGCCCTGGTTTCACTCTCTGATACAACTGCTGGTATCTAAATTGTTTGCGTTGAGCAGAAACGACAACACAAGCTTAACGTAACAGTAGCTAGACTATTCTTGAAACAACACAAACAAACAATTAGAGAAAAGTTGCACTATGCATTATACGTGCTGCCGACAAGATGCAGCTTTCTATTGCGTTTAATTTAATAACTGGCATTGTGACATACAGACTAATTTTAAACCGTGTTATTAAGATGAAAACTGTGGCTTTTTCCTCAAGCCAACATCTATTGCATTTCCACACCTACATTTTGTAGTCAATTGGCAAATATTTATTTATTCTTTTTTATTTTTTATTTTTTATTTTTTTACTTTGAAAGTATTAAGGTACCCTTTGACAATTTATTGTTCATAAGGCTCTTAGATTCATCATTTTTTCAGAGTTCTTTTCTTTCACACGTAATCTTTTGTAGTTGTTTATTCTCTGCATGTTACAAGACGTTGCTTTTAACAAAAGCTATCTCTCTGTGTTATCACTCCGCCATCCCGCAGTCATTTGATCCTATCTAGAATTTTATTATCTGGAGTCACTTTCTTAAACACTGAACCAACTGATGCAGTAGAACAGTATCTACAGAAAAGCAATAGGCTTCATAGTCTAATTCAAGGACTGCTTAAATAGTTTGTGGTACACATTTACATTTACCATCACGGCATTTGGCAGACGCTTTTATCCAAAGCGACTTACATGTAGTACATTTGTCAGTAGTTGGACAGGTCGTATTCCAGCAATTATAAGCAAACAATATTCTAAATAGAACAAATGCAGCATAATGTCATTACACCTGTTACCAAGTAATCAACCATATAAGATGCAATAGGTAATGGCCTAGCTAATAACGTGCATACATTTTTTTTTTTAAATTAACACACACCACTACACATTTATCCCCATTCAAGTGTGTGTATTTTTCATCTCTCTATCTCAAATGCACAAATGTGGCATCATTCATTCTTAATTACAGCAAACACAAACAGCCCTAAGCTCTCTGACTTATTCAGCATTTCTCCACAGATCCCAGCAAAGATTTGCTCTGATACGGTTATTCCAGACGCATCATTAACAGCGTGTTTACAGTGGGACTTTGCTGTATAATTTACAGTATCTGTTTACTGTATGAGCGTATGATGCCAGTATTAGCGACGCATGAAATCGAGTTATGCCTATTGCACTGGCAACAGTTGGAAGAGCAAAGCGTGTGCAGTGTGCCGTTCAAATGCTGAAATGATATTGTTGGTTTTTTAAATATGATTTCAAGCATTGTCGAATGCTCATTTGTTGAATTGCCTTTCATATAACAGGCATGAACGTTTGTGTGTTGCTATTATTACATGTGTGTGTGTGTGTGTGTGTGTGTGTGTGTGTGTGTGTGTGTGTGTGTGTTTAGCAAGGCATGTCTGCAGTGTGTGTGTGTGTGTATGTGTTGCATAGTACAATGGTGTGTGTGTGTGTGTGAGTGTATGTGTTGCATAGTACAATGGTGTGTGTGTGTGCTTGTGTGTGCTTGTGTGTGCTTGTGTGTGCTTGTGTGTGTGTGTGTGTGTGTGTGTGTGTGTGTGTGTGTGTGTGTGTGTAGTTTGGCTGCTTTGGCCTCATGCCGAATCTCCCAGCTCAGATCAGAGCCAAGTGTGTGTAGAGAAGACAGCTATCCAACACCCTTACATCACCTGACAGTCACTTATCTGCCTGCTCCAGCATGTGCACACACACACACACACACACACACACACATGGTCATTCATATTGACCTGAGTATGGTTCATAGTTCCATTAATAAAGAGCAATAAGAGTCACTGCTGGCAAGTTCCTTGCTATAACGCAAATGTTTAAGGTTATGTAATCATATTTTTGTGTTTCTCTGAACAAATTCTAACTACGTGAGGTCAGGGGTCAACCTATTGAGTGCGGGACTAGAAACACATCTACGTTTTAATTTCAATAAGTTAGGGGTACACTTAGATATGCACAGTCTCCCTACACTCCCCTTTTATATACAGTATATTATACTTCAGTATATATATATATATATACAGTATATATATATATAAAAGCATTTCGTGTACACACATATGTACAGAAAATAAATATTCAAATTAGATGACATTAAATAAATAATAGAATTAAAATATAATTAAAATAAAGTCCTTAAAATAGTCATTTCTGCGACCAAAGCATCTTTTCTTTTTGTGACAAGACCCTGACTCAAGTGCGTAGTCTTCAGAGGCCCTCAGTGCCAGCCCCCTTATGCGTGTTAAGCAGGGCTTTAAAGCCCATTCATTTGGTCATGTGGCTGCTGAAGTAGCTGGAGAGTCCTACACTGTTTGTAAGGTGAGGTCAGGACCCACGCCAGTCTCCCCCATGCAGTGCCTTCGCTGAGCATAATAGACCGTCTCGCCGCCGGCTAAGACACTGGGCTGTTTCATTAGCACAACAAAGCGTTTTGCTCAACAGGACCTTGTGAAAGTCGCAGGATTCAACGTTCACATGCAGCACTAATAATATACAGCATGTACGTACTGTGTTTCCCTGTCTGTGTAAACACTACACTGTAACACTAGTGGCCATAAACATAAAACACAGAAGTTCATACAATAACTAACACCGGTACGGTATCATTCCGAAGCTAGCTGTCACACGGCGAACACGGTGATGAAATGTCAGCCAGCTTTGAACTTTGGCTCGACGGTTAAACCAAAAGCGGCGAGCCCAGAACTACAATTGTGTACGTCGTTATGGCGTTGACCCCCCCTCCCCCCGTGTAAAGCCTGAAGACACTTGAGTGGCTCATTACAAGTGAATGGGCCCGGAGATGGACCGCGGGGCGGCCATTGACAGGCTAAAGGGGGCCGCATGGGGCTCCTCCGACACGAGAGGAGAGACTGAGACAGAGAGACTCAGACGCTGTCAACAGCCTTAAAGGCTTAATTATCCAGAACGCTTGTTAAACTTCGAGCTCAAATCAAAACAAACTTGCCTCAAAAGCTCCGCCCCACGCATTGAAAATACATTGCGAAGTGGAATTGATGTTGTGAGCAGTGTTCGGCACTTTGTTTATGTTCCAGGGCTGTGTAGGTTTTCATCTCACAGAGCGCGAAATTTGGTGAATTTGACAAACGTGTTTTAGCTCATGCAATTATCTTAAAGTAGCTGACTAAATCTTTAAGCACCGGACACAATGCAAGCGCTCGTCGCACATAGCTTTGTATCTTAAAATTGGTCGCTTGTTTACATTCCAGTCTTTGGTTGCCTAGGTATCCCTCTCATATATTTCCCACGAAATGTTTCAGTCAATCTGTCAGTCAACGATATCCTTGATAACTCCCGTTGGTAGTCGACTCAATCGCATCGCTTGAAATTGAGATTAGTTTAACTCGGAACCCGACTGTCGTCGCTTCAAATCGCTGAATCTTATTGACGTTCCATTGTCTCTCTTCAATATATTGAGAACAAGTCAAGAACAAGTCAAGAATACATCGAGAACAAGCTGAGGCCCCCCGGTTCCCTCCCTGAGAAACTACAGTAGTAGTGAAGACCTTGTTAAATGTACTGAATCCTTACAATCCACATCTGTGCTTACCTCAGCATCTAAATGCATTAGAGCGTAACACACACACACTCTCACACACACACACACACAGAGGCAACACGAAAGAGTGTGCGCAGGCTTTCAGTATATTCGCTGTTATAACATTAACTCGTTTCCATAATTTGTTTATTATTCCGCAAACAGTTGGAGTTTAATATGGGCGAATGGGTGGCCATTGTGGAAACATCGATTCTGTGTTTATTACGACAAAATCACCTTTTCTGAAAAGCACCGGGGGAACAAATCAATTAAACTGTTGCATGTATGTGGTGCAGGCAGGAGAGGTACATAAACGGCTGCAAGCTGGTTTTTGCAAGCTTTATTGATTAAGAAATATCGCCCCATAGCTTGAGCATGGCTATTGACGTGGAATACACTGCTTTCTTGTGTTACACAATTATATTTTTACTACACCGAGACAACAAGTACTCGGGACTCAGGAGTCGATACTGTACAACAACGAATCTGGCCATTTTAAAGATGCACTTGTTACGCACAAGTTGCTCTGTAGCTTGATGAGGACATTACTGAGTTGTACAGGTGTGTATTACTGTTCGCATTCCAGTAGATCATGAATAGATAACCATTTGTGTGGGAGGCAATCTTAATAGTATAGTCAGTGAATGCAAGCTAATTGTAAGATATATTTAAATTAGTCAAATTCACCTAATATCTCCTCACATTTAGCTATCTTAACGCTCTCTGTGCACGCTGAAAAAATGATCTGATACATCTACACAGTGGCGCTCAAACACCGCTCACAACAATACGCTTTGCATCACAATGTGTTTCAATGTGTGGTGAGGAGCTGCATAGAGATATTGTCTTTGAGCTCAAGTTAGTAAGCGTTTTTGAAAATAACTAACTCTGCCTTTACTTCCCTAAATGTCAACATATAAATTGTAATGCCATAAACGTTCATGTGTTCGTAACCCAAACATGAAGCTAAAACACCAACATCAAGAGTTTCTTTAAAAAAATATAAAGTTACTATTCCAAAAACAGCATTCAGCAAAACCTTGACCAAATATCACACTATCACACAGCCCTTGTGATGCAATATTTAAACAATAAACCTCCTGTAAATGTAAAACACCAAGAAGCGCATTTCCTCTTTGCTGTTTTCCTCTTGAAATCTAAACCGAGCAAAGCAGCTTCCTATTGTCCTGTCCTATAAAAAGACAGTGGAAAGAAAATGGGGAGAACTGAAAGAGAAGAAACAGCGAGAAAAGAGTTGCTGGAGGGTGGGATTACATCGTTTTAGGGTGGGATAACACGCTGGCCAGGCCAACAGATTGGCGCTGAAGTGGTAACTTCCCCAGGCTGTGGCGTAATGTGGAAGGAAACCAGACCGGGGGAATGTTGTAGAACTGGAGCTCCCCGCACGCGAACCACAACACTGGTGTGAATGCTCACACACACACATACGCACGCACACGCACACACACGCACACACACACACACACGCCAGCCCTCTTACAGACGCCTCTAACTGTTTAACGCTCTCAACCCCCATTTGTCACTAAACTTAATACCCCTCACAAACACAAATATACAGCCCTGACATTTCTGTGTTACTGCCCGCCCCTCCCCTCTCTCTCTCTCTCTCTCTCCTTTCTCTCTCTGACACACAAACACACACACACACACACACAAAGCTCTAATTCCATCAGCTCCCATGGCTTTGCTTTCAAAACTGAAAGTTTGCGGAGGAAGGGGGGAGGGGGGGGAGGAGTGTGTGTACGCTGCCCTGCCTCCCTGTGCAGCTGGGAAACTTCTCCCCACACACACACACTCAGGGGTCGGGGGTCACTGCCACGCCCATGCTGCCACAGAGAAGAGGAAGGGGGGGGGTAAAGGAAATCAGAGCTCCTCTGTCTCCCCTCCACTGAGCCCTGTTTGTTTGCCCAGCCCTCACGTGCGTGTGCGTGCGTGTGCGTGAGACACAGCGCGGCGTGCGTAACCTCTCAAACAGCTGAGCTCCCGCCCCCCCCCCCCCCTAAAAACACAGCCTGCTCCTCTCTGAAGCACACACACACACACACACACACACTCCCTTGTTCTCTCAACATATCCTCCCCCCTCCGCATCACCTCCCCCTCCCTCCTTATTTTCCTTCGCTCCTCCTCTAGCGCCAGTCCATCATGGAATCCCAGTTGACATGTGACTCATTCTTTCACCCCGGCCCTCCTTCTCTCTCTCTCTCCCTCCCTCCCTCCCTCTCTCTCTCTCCCCCCCTCTCTCTGTCTCTCTCCCTCTGCTCTGGAACAGCGTTTCAGGTCCGTGACCCAGGTCACCCCCCCTGACAGCTTGTTCACCTGAGGTGATTCACAGCCCCCTCCCCCCAAAGGAGTTAAATGAGGGGGAGAGAGCGAGCCCCCCCCAAACCCCATCATTGAGCCCAGGCATTCATGACGTCCACACATGCTCCACCCCCCCCCCCCCACCCCCCCTCCCCCAAACATCACAGGACAGGTGGGCGGAGTCTGAGTCCGAGAGTCTGAGCAACAGAACAAAGAGGAGAGAGGGTAGGGGGGGTGTGTGAGCGTCAAGAGGAAAACGCTCATGCCAAGTAAAACTTGTTGACACAGAGAGGAGAGGGCGGGCGGGCTTTGGAGTGACTCCTCATCGGGGCTTGGTCCTTATTGGAACCAGACCACGAGCTCCTCGTGCAGCTGGAGGGCCTCGCCGACGTCCACGGCTCTCTAACGCTCGTGTGCACTTACCGAGAATGATGGAGTGGCAGATTATTACCACTAGAGGGACAGGGTTCTTATGTCGCCCCCTCTACAACAACAGCACGTATTTATCTTTAGCGCTTTATTAATAAATAAACACGGGTCCGATTTTCAAGACGTGCTGCCGCCCCACACCCCGACACCCTGCACTGGCTAATTAGTTCTGGGCGCACGGAAATCTGTTGTTTTGAAAAGCGCATCTCATAAGTTACTAGCTTAAAGGTTATTATTGAAAATAAATGTTTTTAATGTTTGTTCTTTGTTTTGTTTTTTTATCTTTGTTAACATCAAGAAGACGTGAGCTCGATTTACTCCGCAAATTATATTGTAGCTCTCCCTTCTGTATCATACTTCTGTTATAATTCAGAAAGTTGTACTGTTCTATCCTTTGAAATATCTCCCGATGATAGACTAGCGCTAAAAGCGCCAGTTTGGCTTAGCTTAATGTAACCAAGGTAGGCGAATGAGGAAGATTATGTCACATTGGTCAGAGGATTAGACCATTTCATTATTATTTTTACATATTTGTTCAATACAATACCCGCGATCTGACCTGCATCCTTTTTATTTTATATATATTTATTATATTTTATTATTTTACCCCTCCCCTCCCAGGTTGCCCGTCGAGTAAGCGACCCAAGGCAGGACTGCAGCTAATAGATTCCCAAAAAGAACGCTTGGCGGTGTGACAATTGGCGACAATGCATTTCACCCCTTCGGACTGTGCAGCCAGACCCCAATGTTTCTAAATGAATCACAGAAGCACCTTGACGATCCAGGTTTAAGCTTGGAAACCAGGCCTGTTTTGTTTAGTGATGCTTTTATCGCCCGAGAGACCCAATTTCCAGAGCAGCGAGGGCAACGAAAATGAAAAACACTTACTAGAGCCGAACATGTGGCTCGTTGTCGCTGAGCACATTTCCATTAGAAAGAGGAAGTCCAAAGACATCGCTGCACACTCCCTTGCGGCGCGTGTCGCGCTCATTTGTATTTCTCTCCTCCTCCACACTCTGCTTTCATTTACTGCCTCTCCGCGCTGCTCGGCCCTGATTGGTCCATACGCCGCCTGACTCGTTAACCTCTCCTGTCTAGAGTCAAAACCGCAAAAGCACCAAGAGCAGTCGCATGGCTCGCCCACTACCGCTACCACCGCCGGGTCACACACAGGACGTCCTGTGTGTGACCCGGCGGACCCAAGGGTCCCACAGAGACCCAGACCCAGTGTTCTTTGCACAAAGATCTCTTTCAGATATTGGCATGGGGGGAAATTAAAATAGTAACAAACAATCTTTTCGTTGTCGTTAATGGTAGGACTTGGTTAACATTATGTAAATAACCATTAAAATACAAATGTTAAATTACCACGTTAACTGAGTCACGTTGTACAACTAAAATGACACTCACATCCCACCGTGGCTATGCAGTCACGTGCACACACATGCACGCACGCACACATGCACACGCACGCACGCACACACACACAGCGCAGTTTGGTGGTACACAGACCGGACAAAGCAGGGCTGTTTGAGCGTTGCCCTGAGCAACCAGGACTTCCTTCCTTTAACGATGGGCCAAACTTGCTACACTAATATTGTCTTGCATTATTTATTACACTAATAACATGAGTCTCCTCGTAGGTCTCACAGAATAAAATATATTCACATCAAACTGTCTTGCTTTGGACGTTTTGATAAGAACCACTGTATATCAAATATTTAGTTTTAGTCAGTATTAACAACACTGAACTGAGTTTGATTCACTAATAATGTGTTTCATCTAATCATAATTAAATGTTCCATTTATGACTTGAGCAGGATTTTATTTTCTTCAAATGCAAAGTGATATTTCAGACTAGGTGCTGTAAACATTTTAAGCAATTTCAAGATGGCTGTTTGTTTCAAGATCACTTTGTATGCTGCTGTATATTTGAATGGCATTTATATTTGATAGCATAAAGGAATTAATAATGAAAAATATGACACCCATACATACATACATTTAACCGATGAACTAATTACTCCCTGTTCTCCTATTATAAGTCCTAGCTGCTCAAGTATCACAGACGGGGGGCCGCGTAGTGTAATGTTCTGTGTGTTCCACTCTTAGCTGGAAGGTCATAGGTTCAAGTCCCAGAGTTGCTCTGCCTGCCAACACCCTTGAGCAAGGTACTAACACTGGTAATTGTATTCATTCATGAAAGAGCAAGGTACTTGGAGTCCTGGAGTATGTCATCCTAATTCTTATCAGTAAGGTGTTGTGGCAGCTGGCTAAACAGGGCGTTCTGATGACAGATACGTCTCAGACAGATCAGAGCCAGAGAAGTATCACTGAAGCAGGCCACAGGAGACTTGTAAGCTCTCTCTCTCTCACACACACAAAGTAACATGGCTGCCCGGGCCAGGTTACAGGGTCACAGCAGGCGGACGCACAGGTGAGGCAGAGGTTGGCTATCCCTCTGTACTGACACACACGGATGCATTCTCATTTGGCAGCCATTACTCCACAGGACAGACCCTCTCGACCTCTGTCGGCCCACACGGGAACCTGGCCAATTACAGAGCCACGAGAGGAGTCTGGGTAAAACATCTGCACAAGTTCAGAGAGGCATGCCTTCACTGTACACGCACACACACACACTCATTATAAGCTCAAAAACACTCTCACTGTAAGCTCTCTCACACACATACACTCACTATAAGCTCAAAAACACTCTCACTGTAAGATTACACACACACACTCCCACCATCTTGACAAAGAAATGGCAGCCATCCTACAGTGTTTCTCTGAAAGGCTTCAGCCCCCAGCCCAGACAGGCAGGCGGTGTTTGCCAGGGACCGTCTCCCTGACTTGTTTAGGACGAGTGCCCCCAGTCATGTCCAATTGACGCCCCTGCCCCCCATCCCGACCCTACTGTTGGTCTAATTCCATTATCTCTGAATATTTCCTCACAAGCGTTGTCGCTCTAATCCACTTAGCCTCAGATCTGCGTTGTAAAGGCAAGCCAGTGTGCTGATAACAGTCGAGAGCCAGCCCTTATTTAAATTCAGCTCTATCACAAAGTGTCCTGATTTCCCATTGCAAATTGCGACGGGAACTTAAATATAATGCCAAGGCTGAAATGAGTGTTTTTCCCCCAGTAAAATAACTAATGCGGTGGCAGAGACATGTGGCTCGTGCTTCGGCAAAACACAATGTGACAGCCGCTCAAAAGTATATCAACAGGCTGCCAGCTAGGTCTGATTATCTTGGTCCCATCGCAGACCTGTGCCACTTTACCGCTTGGATCGCCAGATTAACTGCCTGCTAAAGGTGTAGTTATCTCTCTGAGATGGCGCGGCGGCTTAATCTGTCCCCCTTGTGCCTGTCTGCTTTATGTTCATCTCTGAAGATAGAGAAATAATGTGGAATAACAAAAGCATGGTGACTCCTTCATAACAAGACAAATCATACCTTATATCTAGATTCTTTATATCTAGATACAGTGACATGTGATCATAACAAGACAAATCATACCTTATATCTAGATTCAATTATATCTAGATTCAGTGTCATGTGATCATAACAAGACAAATCATACCTTATATCTAGATACAGTGACGTGTGATCATAACAAGACAAATCATACCTTATATCTAGATTCAGTGTCATGTGACCATAACAAGACAAATCATACCTTATATCTAGATTCAATTATATCTAGATTCAGCGTCATGTGACCATAACAAGACAAATCATACCTTATATCTAGATTCCCAGTGAATCTGACCATAGGGCTCAATGTCATGTGACCTAAGGTTCAGCTGCTGTGGTTCCTAAATAATTACACCAACACACAGTAGTCATTCAGCTAGCCTACAGTAGCTAACCTTTTTTATCTGTTTATATATTTGTTTTGGCCTTGTGGCCCAATAATTGAACATGTCCACATAAATACTCCTTGCAGACTCATTCCAAACAGTTTGTGTTGTCGAGGGCAGCATTTCTATTTGTGAACTTCCCAACAACACTACAATGTCACTGTTACACTTGAATGGGTATGCAGTGAGAAATAATCATTTTTAGACCATCTATATACTGTATCTCATCTTTGACATTGAAAACAACATCATCATCATCATCATCAACATAATAACAATTATACACAAGATGTGTTCAATAAAACATGTTCATGCAGAGTTTCCCAAACGTCTTATCAAGTGTAAGAGCATTTACAGGGCTAAATTAAAAAGACAATGAGAGACAGTATTGTATTAAACTACTATTCAGGTGACTCGTTGCAGTACAAGATGCAAAATCATTTCAATTTGAAAATAATGGGCCATGTCAGCGATGTGAAAAAAAAATATTTCCAGCTAAATCTATCAAGTGTCTGAAACACAAAGCCTTAACTGAAGCATTGTAACACAGTCTAGATGACACATTGTGTGAACAGAACGTTATTGAACGTCGATTTGAGATTTAATCAGTGAACGTTGACGTCACTCTGGCCGTGTATCATTCCTGTGTAGGCTGCCTTCATGGAACACATTGGATGATGTATCTCCCTGTGACACACACACACACACAGCTGACCCTCTCTTCCAAACACACTCAGACAACCACTTACACAGTGAGGTTCAAGGAGTCTGTTCAACGTGCACGTGTTGGCACGTGTGTGCACGTACGTACGTACGTACGTGTGTGCTTTATAAATCCTCTCCAGCACACATCACCTTCCACTGTGCTCTCTCTCTCTCTCTCTCTCTCTCCCCTCTCTCTCGCTCTCCCTCTCTCTCTCTCTCTACCCATCTCCCCCTGCTTCTCTCCGTCTCGCTCCACGACAAATACCCACAATCCCATGCTCCCTCCCAGGCCAGTGCCTCTACACTGAAGGCAGCCCGTCCACCAACACACCGAGTGGGTCTTCTAAGTCCCGTCATGAGTCCATAAGGAGGGTATATAGGCCAATTCGATCTTATTTTAAGACCCTGGGGAGGTCTGATAAGTGCATACCACCGTGAATTGAATATTGCGGTTGAGGGAGAGAGCCGCTTCGACATTGAACCAAAGACAATGGAGGGCAGGGGGAGAGAGAGAGAGAGAGAGAGAGAGAGAGAGAGAGAGAGAGAGAGAGAGAGAGAGAGAGAGAGAGAGAGAG
>JAODLL010000169.1:0-14273 GCA_026546735.1 Forbesichthys agassizii | reverse complement strand
TATATATATACACACACACACACATACACACACAAAACATGATTTATTTATTTTTTTTAGACAAAAACAAACCTAGTTCCTCAGGCTGGCCTGATTACACAAACTCACCAAGCAATTATTCTAAATCGCAGACAAATATGACCATTTATTTCTGACGTACCCCTAGACTACCCAGGTAACATGTCTACTGAAAATATAGAGAGACAACCCACACCAAAACAACTCCTTAACTGTTTAGTGGCTAGGGGAGAAAATTGGTGTTCAAATCGCAGGCCTGTACTTTCCTTGTTAAAATGAAGCACAGACATACTCTGGTGAGGACATTTCAATAGGAAGCCATCATCTTGACCGCTCATCCATTAGGGTCTGCAGTCAATGGAGAGCTATAAAATGTTTTATCTCTCTGGTGGGCGTGGTTTTAAGAGAATGCCGCGTTGCGCTGTCTCTATACAGACTATGTACAGACAGGGAGACAATGCCAACAGCCAACGAAAATCTACTGTCCTACTTCATGACGGTGCTGACATGCTTAGGGGTTTATGTATCACACTGTACTGTACATTCAGCCTGGGTTTACAGTATGTGACGTAGTGCTAATGGACGGAAGACACTGAGACTATGCATGGTCCAACTTGGTAAAGAAAGCAAAGGCTTTATGAACATATTCTTGTCCAGAGCAACATCTTCTCAATGTTCATTTTATAAGCATTACAAACCCCATGTGGACACTTGGTACTTGCTGGCTGCCTACTCATGATAGACTACATTTTATTTGAAAAATAATAACGGAACCATATCCAGCATTCCAGTATTAAAAGCGCCAAGTTTTACGTTGATCGTGCGACAGGGAACATACAAGTGCTGCACGATTTGATCAAAAAGTTTAATTGCGATTAGTTTGCCAAATATTGTGATTGCAGCTCTCATGATTCCTTTATTATCAAAGATTAAGTGCTCTGTACTATAGTATTAAATACTGTATGTAAATATACAATATAGTAAACTGACATGCCACATGGATATAGACACAAGTATATCTGGGAAACAGTCCATCAAAACAGTTTTAACTTTCAAAAAAAGAAGAAAGAAGAAAGTTGATTGGATGAACCGTCTGTTTGTCATAGTTTTTCTTCAAGTAGCACATACATTCATGTCCTACCCATTACAATGGAGGTGTGACTCCAACTGGAAAACTGCCTGGCATTGCAAATGTAATCTAATTTGCAATATTCATTCCCAAATGCGTATTCCTCTGTAATAACAGGTGCTAACCACAATGAATCAACCACAGCAACAAAAAATGGGATTTTAAACAGACCCACCCCATGTTAGATAAAACTGTTGCGATTGGCCCGCTCAATTCATGAGTTGGTGGAAATCTGTCTGAATGGCATAGTTGCCAGGTGTATCTGCAAGAGTAAATGAAATATGAGCTCCCAGATTCGTCTGGTACCCAGACTACCTGGAAGTGGTTCTAAAACAGGAGATGTCATTCATGCCAGCTAACATTAAATGCAAGTGAGCTATGACTCTGCTAAGACGTTCTTTCCCAAGAACACGTCAACACAATTATGACATTGATCCAAAACCGTGAACACTGTTGTATTGTCTTTGCATCTGTGTGCATGCATGCAAGCGTTTAACTTGGGTTTCCGGCTTAAACCCGTAACCCGCTGTTACCTACGGGCCGCCCCGCATCACTCCACAGGAACGCAGCCATGGCACCGGCATTGTCATAGTAACAGCAGTCACATGACATGCTCCTGCAAAACCCTGTGCTGTGCTCTCTTACAGCTCTATTCCTGCCCCCCCCCCCCTACCCCCAACACACACACACACACTTTTCTGCATGCCTCAGTGGGTCCTCGCACCGCAGTTGCAACGTCAGTCACAAGACCCAGACTTGCACAATCCAGTCATTGTGTGTCCGCCAGGAACACCCCCATGTTCAAAAAGGGACAAGACGTAGGCTTCGAGTAAAGGTACTAATATTCCTGCCCGGTTCTGCTCGCTTTTCATCTTGCTGTGTCATACTGTAGCGGTGGGCATCCCCGGTGTCGCACCCCTTTGTCAGCGAGGATGTTCCGAACATTTACAAACAATGATGACGTGCATTAGCCTGCGTGCACGGTTTTGCTGAATAAGAACAATGGGAGTCCAATGACTTGACAAACTACACGTGAGCATTAACCACCAAAGATCACATTTAATTGCTTGCAGCCACATCGGCAAAATGCATTAAAAAAAAACGCTGGTTGACATAGCGTACTAAAATAATTCTGACGCGGTGAAATATTGACTGTTTTTAGGTAACGTAATTTAGCATATTGTGTTCGCGCTGACTGTTTCCCTCCAGCGGGCCTAGTTTGCATACCGTCTCTGACTGTATTTACAATGACTTGCCTAAATAATTGACTTCAACAGCTATACGGAGTTAGTGTTGGGTTTCCTACCTTGCTGTTATTAGTGCATCCCGTCATACAGCAGCTTCTAGACATACTTCAGTTGTTTTGTTAGCAGACCAAAGTACAAGGAGGTATCGTGCCAGACTGTGTATGTCTGCCACAATCTGACCAAAACGGCAAAAGTGCATTTTATGGGTTGTATTCCCCCTCTGAAGATATATAAACTGGTAAAAAACGACAGGGAGAAATCATCATCGAGGACACATACAATTAGTGGGTATTTTGAGTATATGAAATTAATTCCCAAGCACCTACAATCAATCTGAGGCGACAGCGGTATTTCTGCAGCAGACAGTTTTTGGGGTAAATTGACTTTGTATCATGGCAGATAGCTGCAAAATGCAGTGAGTGACACACCATCTTCAAGAACAGCTTGCAACCTGCAAGCACTGAAAATATCCACTAAATTTAAATATATTATTACTCTTAATAAATTCATATTTTATACGTCAATGCACAATTTTAGAAGTTCTACAAGAGATAATGCATAACTATACAAAATGTATATGTCTAAGCAGTGCTCTTTAAAAATTGATTTATTTTTCCCAACAGATCACGTCATGTAGGGGACATTGTAGCCCTATCTGCTAATAGACGCTGCGTTTAACAATGCGTTTGAGCAGTTGTTTAGTAGGATAATTGATCTTTGCTAGTAGGCCATACATCATCAAGCAATATTGTGTACCTGCAGGTTTCACAATCTCCAGCCTGACCGGACATGCAGCGAAATATCATATAATCAATATCATTCGTGCTTGGGTGCGCAATAGGTTAGCCTACAGGTACTGTAGCTACAACATGTGAAGAGACGGGACTTCAACACTGCACCTCTGTTAATGTGGTGTTGTAGGGGCACCTCCGTTAATATAATTCACAATCAGTCTTTCCCACGACAGCTTTCATGTTATCTCTTTGTTTTGATGACACGCAGTTTGGCGACATATTGAGAGATCAGGCTATATGGACAACATTGGCCTTCTATTACACATTTGGTTCAAGACTAAAAGGTTCCCGTGTCTGGGTATTTGCTCTCCGTGTCTGCCTTGTGGACTCATTTACAGTGTATGCATTTGGTGATAGGCTAGAGGGTGCATGGTTATGTTATTGTAAATGTTATTCACTCTGGATTAACTAAGGCAGGACATCCAGTACAGTATGTGGCCTTCATGTGCAATCACAAATATTGTAATTCCGATTTCTGTAATTATTAATAGTTAAACAAAGTAAAATGTTAAATAATATCAGAGATGTCGAGTTTTAACAGAGTAGGATTATACCAAACAAGGTGGTGGCAATAATGGCGGTGGTAGCAGCCACATGTTCTACTGGCCTAGGCAAACCAAAGCACAGACTAATTAAATTTGCAAATGTTCTATAGAAGGCTAAATGCTACACCTAATCTCTTCAAATGAAGCTTTGGTCCATTTAATGTTTTGCAGAAAACTATGATTTTGACATGTCGTCCATTTTTTATAAATCTTTCAAATTATCTCTTTATTTTTGGCCACTGACATAAATGCGTGAAATGTCGTAATTACCATTTCCGAACTCGTAAGCATGACCTTATGACAAGCACTTGAAGGCAGCAGTACTTCGGATGAATTGTTCTGAAGGTGCTGCTGACAATTGCTGGGAAGTCAACAGGTGGGCTTTAAACTAGGGCAGGGTCATTTCTTGTGCTGCCATTATGTCCTACATTTAACATAAATATCACACCAGTTATAGCAAGCATCACAAAACATGCCATGCCTTACATGTCTCTGAAGTTCCCATTGTGCTTGACCCTCCCCTATACCATCATATAAACACATTGTTTATTAAACAGTGAGTTGTGGCAGAAACTTTGTAGTGTGTGGGTACTTTACCGGCACTTTAAACCGAAACAAATTGGGAGCGCATTGTTCAGGCATAGAAATCTACCTTCTGCTATGCATTAAAATATCTTTAAAAAAAATTAAATTAAAAAAAGGACCGAATTATGTACAGTAGCCTTATTACTCTGTACAATGTAACACTTATGCGCCACTTATGTCATTTATAAAAATTCTTAAGTTTCAACTATACAGGCTAGGCTAGTGATTTATAATCAGAATGGTTGAAAAGCAGTTGGTGATTTTAATCAAGGAGATCAATCTCCCACTATAGCAACAAGCAAATGGGAGACCATGGCCAGTATGGAGTAGGCCTGGGCGATATACTGGTATTTAGCTTATATCGATATATTTTCAAAAGAGATGACAAATTATACAATGTTGTTAATGTCGATATAGTTATATTATGTTTTTTTTTTCATAACTGTTAAGATTTGTTCACCTCTTACGGGAGGAAGAAGAGAAAGCTTATATGTCGGCCTATTAACTTCGCTCGTACAAGTTGACACGGAGTGAGCATTTGAAGCGCAACCTTTTTCAGAGTAGATAGTAGTGAGAGAGCAGAAACTGAGTCACATGCTCAATTTCTGTTTCTGACAAACAGTAGCCAGCTAGTATGCCTATTCCAAGGTACTGGTAATCAAAAACAAATTTGGATTAAATTGAGTAAACTGTCATTATAGCTGCAACATTCACAACCTCTCTGCTATGGATTTAACCATGTATAACTACAATTAATGTTGCAAAAAAAAAAAAGATTTCACATTTCCGACGAGTTTCCTATTTTTTTCTTCTCCTGAACATTTAGCCCACTTTAGATAAAATACTGAGATATATTGTGTATAGGTATTCCACCTAAATAGATCAGGATATGATTTTTGGTCCATATAGCCCAGCCCTAGTATGGAGCCTGTGAAGAAGTTGCTTAGAAGAGGATGTGGGTTCGCTTTCGGCTGTGTTAACAGTTAGAGAGAAACTGGGTAACTGATGATGATAGCCCATAAAACAAAACCAAAGAAACGTTCAATGTTTTAGCATGGTAGGCCTACTATTTAATACTAGTTTGATATCATTCAACATTTAATGCGTTGGCCCAGTGCAAGAAATACATTTTCCATTAGTTGAGTGCCTGAGGCTAGGCAATTAATAGGAACACGTTTTTTTACTGGTAGTCGGATGGATGGCGTGTTGCTTTAAGCCGCATGGCTAACTCAGCAGTCTGCGCTTACCCAAGCTCACTAGCAGATTACCGACCAACCAGAGTACAAATGAGAATTGAACTGACCCCTTCACACGTGAGCAAGTCACACTGTGTGAACAACAATATTGTACTATGTCGCAAGCCACTCGCTATTAAGTGCGAGTGCAAATGCTGCATTTTGCTTGTTTGTTTTTCAGCGATCGATTGATGGACTAATCCATCTGACTAAATCTGATCGTCAGTTACAGGCATGAGTTGGGGAAATTAACACTTTATGGCCTTCAATATAATGTCTGTTAGAATTTGGGCCAGTTAGGCGGCCCTCGTGGATATGACTGATAGTACTGTGGTGTCCCAAGCAATATAAATCTACATCAAACTTAACGAAAACATGTCTGTCTGCATACGGGTTTTGAGGCCCCCCCAGAGAACATTTACCTTTATTACTGGCAACTGCATTCCTGTCACAGTGATAAAGGATGAATCGCACACTACAGTAGCTTAGCTAAATTGCATTGTAACCATTGGTTTATTGTATGTAGTAATCGTCTTACGCTGTAGACCGTTTTAGATTAGCATGTTCACAACACGAATAACAAAGATGGCAACAACTAAATAAATCCGAATAATAAATAGATTGGCTACTGGAACAAACCACTAGGCTAACGGAGCTAGGCTATCATTGGCGTGCTACGTTCTTATATCGTTCAGCTAACGTTCAGCAAATTGAGACCTCGATGAAGGTGATTATTTATAGAAATGCACATACCTCTCGCTGACAAGGACCACGTCGGCATCGTTCCACTGTTTGAAAATGGCAGGGAGAATTCTCCGAAAGAGGAAAAACAGACCGGGGAAAACTACGACACCGCAAGCCAAAACTTGCAACATCCTGCACTTGTCCCAAGAGCTGGCTGGCTGGCTAGCGACCTATGTCCTTCTTTGTACTGTAGCTCTAGCGCCTTTGCCACCCTTTAAGCCCGTTACACACGACGTTTAGTCATTTTCGGTATAAGGTACCGGGAATCACCGTGCTTGCTCGCTGGACTGCTCAAGCGCTCACGCCACAATCCGGGCACCAGTGAGCGCAGTGTTTTCCCCTTGTCTCAGCAGCACAACATGCTTAACTAGAGATGTGCAACTCGCAGACGATCTGCTCTCCTCGAACGACTCTTCACATTGATGGAGAATTCGATTGAATCCAGATCCGAATCGAATGGAGCAGTGTCAATTATCGCAATGTCATTATGTTTATCTAAGGAATATAGCATAGAAACCATGCACATGGATGGTTGTGTCTGGTCATGGTTGTGTCACAAGCCCCTGCCATTCATCCCAGATTAGCCTAATACATAATTATTTTGTACTGAAGTAAATAAAACAAAAAGCATTTAGAATTAACTCTAACATTAACAACATCAGAAAATTCATAATACAATATGTTCGTATGATGCATTTCTAACTGTTGAACAGCTGATTTGGACTATTCTTCTAGTGTGCAAATCAAGCGGAACCCTAGTGCTGAGAAATAGTCTCCAGAGCAAGCCTTACATAAAGTCTGGGGCACAGCGCTGGCTAACTGTGTCAGTACCCGCCTACTTGACATTATATGATTGACATGCACATGCAGCACATCAACAAACTACCTAAGTCAATGACCAAGATGGACGTTAAACTTGCAATGAGGATGTGGTTGGCAAGACGTCACAGATAGTTTGTCCATTTCATCCTCACTTCTGCTTCTGTCTTATATATAAGAGGCTTAAACATTAATAGCATATTTTATTTAGATTTATTAAGTTATCAGTTTTTAAAGTCTTCTGAAGTTTGTATTTTTTTACCCGATTTCTCTACACTTCGTGAATACAAAACCGTCCTGGCTAGCTACTGGTATCGAGACTGGGCTATCGTACTAGCATACAGTACTGGTACTGGTAATGTACTACAACGGAAGGGCTCTATTACACCTGTCATCGAAACATAAACTGGAGAGGACATATGATTTACCCAAATATATCCTACTGTTGATTATAGATTGGGCACTCCAACTTAGTTTTAAATTAAACGACTTTCGGCCCTTTCCACCTGCTCCAGAGGATTACAGCGGTCATACCCCTCCGCCATCTACTACATCTTATTGCTTGCTCCCCTGATGTGGATTAACCCCATTTCCATCTCATCTCTTTTGAAATACTTTGTAGCTGAGCTGCTACAACTCAAGTCAAGGTCCTACATATCCCCCCACCCACCCAGCTCTGCTTTATCACCCTGAAATTCTCAGTTGGCCAAGATATATCCACCGTGGTTCTCACAGAAACTACACATTCAGCAACCACTCTCCAACCGGTATCCGCTCCTTTTGGACGAATCAACGCATCGCCCCTCACAATCCTCACCCCACCCACAGCCATCGCACACATTGTCGGATTCGTACAGTAATTACAAATTGGATTACAATTGGTAATTACAAATTCATTCTATGCCTAACGGAGACATGACAATAACCAAATTATTTTTTCCATCTTAATCAGGCTGCCTCACCTGGCTTTGTAAACATCTCTCAACCTTGCACCACTGGACGCCGGGGCGGAGTGTCCGGTCTCTCGACATTTTGAAAACCAAGTTTGTTAGTGTCCCTGCTTATACTACATTTGAATGTATTGCTTTTAATCTCCCTGGTTCCCAATCTCCAATCTACAACCATCCTCCACCCCTGCTGAGAACCCAACCTGGATGAACTCCACCCACACCTGCCTCTCTGACTTCACTCTGGCCACTGAAAATTCCATTACTGAAATCATCCTGATCTCCAAGTCTTCTACCTGCCATCTCGATCCCATGCCCAATAGCCTCATCAAACATGCCTTCCCTCCATCTCTTGCCTGCTCACTGACACAATTAACTTCTCTCTCGCCACCAGCTTCATACTCCCCTCCCTGAAAATTGCAGCTGTGACGCGCACACTTAAAAAACAAATACTGAACCCAATGACCTGAACAACTTCCACACCATATCCAAACTTCCTTCCAACCATCCAACTAAAATCCTGCAGATCAAGATGTGAGGCTTACGGTGTCCCTCAAGGCTCAGTCCTGGGTCCTCTGCTGTTCATCATATACCTCCTATGCTATGCTGACGATACCCAGCTCTACATCTCTACCAAACCCACCTCAACACCCCCCCCCCCCCCCCCATTTCCCTCACTGCCACATTCAGAATTGGGTTACTCTAAACGTCCTCAAACTTAACAGCAACAAGACAGAGGTCTTGCTCGTTGGCTCTAAATCCACTCGTTCTACACAACAAAACCCTAGCCTACTTGGTTCTAGCCTAAACATTGTAGTCTTCCCATTCCACTGTTAACAACTACCAAAAGTCTTGGTGTGACAATTGATAACTCCCTTTCATTTGAATCACATATCAAAACCATCACCAGGGAATCCTTCCACCTCCCAAACTTACCCAGACTTCATCCTTCACTTTAATTCCTACTGAAGCACTGAAACTCATCCACACCTTTGTCATTTCCCACCTGGATTACTGCAACTTTCTACTTTCTGGCATTCCCATAAAACTAATCAATGGACTACAGAATCCTCACAAATACAAGGTTAACAGATTACATCACTCTAATTCGATTCAACTTCATTGACTTTCTATAAAAGTCCCTATTAACTTTAAGTCTCTCCTCATGTATATTTTTTCAAAAATGTTTATTCCTATGTCCAATATAGTGTATCTTAACAAAAAAATGTATATTGATCTTTATATTTGCCTACATGTACAAAGTAAGATGTTCTTTAATATTTTGAAAGGCATCCTGAAATAAAATGTATTATTTATTTATACAGTTGGTGCAAATACACACATGGATCATTCTGGAGCAAATTGCCCAGTGGTTACCCACCCATAGCCTCTGGGCTATCCATAATAATGGGATAATAAATGTATACCTTTTACATTTCCATTCAAAAACCAGTGGGTGACATTAGACACACAGTAATACATATGTTATACAGTCAAATGTTGCAATGACCATGGCATATTAAACATTAATTTGCAATGATGTTAGAGAGCTCTATAAAATGTTTGGTTGTGGTATTAACTTTAGGTTTATTGTCAAAGTAATTCATTCACACATGATATAATAATTATAATAAAAGTAGGCTTTATACTGAAAGTAGCATCAGGTCTATCCCACACATTCCATGAGCAAAAACATAGTTTAGGTGAAAACCTTACAATAAGTAATTAAACTGACAATGAATGGCTAAGGACTAAAAAAGTATGTGTAAAAAGTAAAGACTGCAAACATTTAGATTTAGGCTGCTGAATGTTTATGGGCATTTATTTGCTAGTTCCAACAAAAGATAAGTACATATATATTTAGTTACAAGAAGCAATATTTCAACACTAACCAAATTCTAATCTCCATTAACAATGTAATCTATATCTAAACGGTTCTTGGCATAACCATTTCCTTTAACAATTTTCTATTCAGCTCTTATAATGAAGAATTAGATAGCAGTACTTGTTTAAGTTTCGGTTTACAGCACTTTATCTATATAGGTTTTTATTGTACAGGTACCCAACCAACCATGTCTGACTCAGTCAAGTGAAAACCCATTTTCATCTATGCAACAAATAACTAAAGTAACAAGGCTTCTTGTTTTATGGTTTATATAGTAAAGTTTAATTATGTTTTCCAGTCCTATATTTATTGTTTTCAATGTAACATTGTTCGGTTTGCTTTAAAGTTTTTATCGACCACATTTTCTATCCTTATAATTAATTAACTTTCTAGTATTCTTAAAGAAACGAACAAATACAGGGCAAGTTTAACAGATATAATAAGCATGTTTCAGAAGTGTATTAACCTTAAATCAATATTATTATTAGTAATATGATTAAATTGATATAAATAGTGAATGCCTTGCCCGCCACGTTGCGCTCCCTTGGTTGGAGTCTTATCTGACAGATTTCTCCTACAGAGTTTTCTGGAATAGACACGTCTCCACACCATGTCAACTGAACACCTGAGTTCTACAAGGATCTGTATTAGAACCCTTACTCTTCTCGCTGTACACCAGATCTCTTAGCTCTGTCATCACATTACATGGATTCTCCTATCATTACTATGCTGTTGGCACCAAACTCTATTTCTCCTTCCCTCGAAATCCCAACCAGAGCACTTTGATCTATAACCTCCAGCTCCACCTTTGGGCCCCAGCCACTGACTCCCATACCCCTCAGCACAAAAGCTCTCTTAACTTTTATCCTTTAATAATAATAAATAAAAAAGTTTTAACTTTATGTTCTTAGAATATTGGTAAATAACACAGACTTTTAGGTAACATAGACCGTACATATCCAGGTAGGCTATAATAGATAATGTATGTTGTAAATAACATAGTTAACCTTGATGGCCTGCTGCTGTGATTACCCTAACAGAATGTTGGTTGACTATGACAACTGGTTAATAACCTCTACTATTGGAAAATGTTAAGTCGTTTTGGAAAAATAGCATCTTCTAAATTCTGGAAGTTTATCCGACATTTCAATTTCAATTAAATGTAAGGAAATATTAAATGTATGGACAATGGACAAACGCAAAGCTTGTTTGACAGTGTATTTGATCAAATGTGCCACATACTGTACAGTTCAAATATAAAATACTTAAAATACTGACATTTTGGAGACACAAATTTTCAGATGTTGCATTGAAATATGATTAGAAACACTCCCAGATGGGAGTGATACAGATATGCAGAGTGGTGGTTGTAAAGTTGCCCATAAAAGGAAGGGTCAGGTAATAACCACTGGCCTTACCGGGAAACACGTTTCAGTATCACCTTGTCATCTTCTCTGGTAAGTGGTGCATCTTTATTTTTGTTTATATCATTGGAATAAGATATATTCAGAAATGAAATGTATGCAAGTATAGAAAATTTCTCCTCTAATTTTTGGATTGGCTGTGTTTTCTACGTAATAATATATAAATCAATAAAAATAACTAATTAATATTGTCGAAGGTATTCATTGTGTCACATTATTGCTGTAGTACAGTTTATAAATCACATACAGGTGAGGACGAACGTTTCCCAACTGAATAAAAAGCGTCTTCAATAGTTTAGTGTTGTAGACACTTATAATGTCATAAATATGATTGCCTCTGTGTTTTGATCTCACTGACCCTTGTTCCTCTCTCTGCTCTTCTCTGGAACATCTTTGAAAAGACTCAAAAATACTCCGAAGGACCATGACTGCTGTCAACCTGTCAAAAGGCCTACTGGCTGCCTGCCTTCTTAGCACAGGTGAGAAAACGTAGATTTAACCTAAAGAAAACCTAGAGCATCAGTGAAGCGTATTAATGAATGAATTAATTATATTTATCATACAACACTTGACTATATTGCTTCTTTTCCTTGCTTTTAATCCTCTTGCTGAAATTCAGAATATGTGTTTTTGTTTAATGAGCCAAATGTATTGTATATCATAATCAGAGGTCTTCTAATATGCGTGTCTTTATACCATTATGTAATTCTTCGAATCATAGATGTAACCTGAAATAGAGTGGAACCCAATGGAGGTTGTGAATACAGTACAATACTAATCAAATACAGCAACCAAATGCATTACAGTAGGCTCCCCCTAACGCCAGCATGTATAGGTCTACATGTTGTATTTGGGAAGCTCTGCGGTGGTGGTTTCACTGAAGTTCAACATCACTTTATTGTTTTTTTAATGTATATATTTACATAAAACCCTTTTTTTTATTTTTTCTCTTTTCAAACTACACAGCAATTATGTGCATACTACAGCCTGGCTCAGAAGCCATAGATATGCACAGAATAAACGCAGACCCCACGCCCGACACAGCCATTAACGCCACGGCCAGTAATACCACAACTGACACTCCAGCAACCAGTAACGCCACGGACAGTAATCCCACAGATGACACTCCAGCAACCAGTAACGCCACGGCCAGTAATCCCACAGCTGACACTCCAGCAACCAGTAACGCCACGGACAGTAATCCCACAGATGACACTCCCGCGACCAATGCCACCATGGCTGCGACCACTGTAGAGGTCCAACCCCCACCAGTGGTGGAGGGGCTGTCTGGTGGGGAGATAGCAGGCATTACTATTGGCTCAATTGCAGGCATAGCTGCTGTGGGTGAGTTGGGTCGAACGGACGTAGCCTTCATATAATATCAATTGTCTGTTCCTCATTGCATGCCGTTTATCATTAACCAGAATGTAAACAAAAATGTGATATAGATAATAAAGGGGTTTAGTGGTGAGTCCACATGATGGAAAGTATTGTGATGTGTTATCTTTACAAATTCCAAACGGCCTCGCTCATATCTGTCTTTTGTTCTGCTTCTGTCTCTCCATCTCTCAGGTGGAGGAATCTTCGCCGCACTGAAGTACACTGGGAGAGTATGAGGTCATCCAAAAACTGCAGAGATGCTAGATTAGATAAGTGTTGACTTGACGATGGAGATGCTCCACTGAATGAAAGATCACAGTAACCTAATCATCTATGAACCATGAACCAAACTGGACCCAATGCAATTGATTCTTTGGAAGCAGAGCTGTTGTCACACTAAAGGTTGCGAGTTTGCTAATGTGACCTTAGAACGATTCAAAAAGGAAGCAGATATAACTACTGCAATTTCAAAGATTAATATTTCCACAGAGGCCCAGCTCAGTCAAGGAGGATGGTCACTTTACTGCACATTGATTTCCTTTGATGTAGCAGCGTTAAATTCCAACCATCAACATGCAGTTTCACAAGACTGTGCAATAATGTCACGGCCTGTTGTCTGTCTTGTGTCGATTAGTCTTGTTTTAGTCCACTTTTTCCCTGTGTTCCCAGTTCCCCTGTCCTAGTCCACTTTTTCCCTGTGTTCCCAGTTCCCCTGTCCCAGTCTGTGTATTCCCAGTTCCCCTGTCCCAGTCCGTGTGTTCCTATTTCCCCTGTCCCAGTCCGTGTGTTCCCAGTTCCCCTGTCCCAGCCCGTGTGTTCCTATTTCCCCTGTCCCAGTCCGTATTTGGCCTGTGGTCCGTTAGTGTTCATTGTCCCCTTCCTGCACCATGTTCTGTAGTTTATTACCTTATTAGTTCCACCGGCCCCTCCTGTCTTTGTATCCTGTCTCGTCTGGTATTTAACCCTTTGTGCTCCTGCTGTCCTGGTCGATGCTAGTTGTGTGTTCCTGCCTATGTATTGAGTTTAAAATAAAAACCTTTGGTGTTCTGAGTTGTGGTATAACATCACTGGGTCCTGTCCTTCCTCCACATTACAAACAAGCTCATACAAATATATTTATAAACTGTATATACAGCCGCAGAAACAATTAAGAGATCACTGCAGCAGTTTCTCATATTTTCACTACTTAATACATTTTCATTTTTTACTTACATGAAACATATGTGTTTTTGATTTGTAGGTTTATATAATCTTCCTATTGAAGTTGTTTTTTACCTTTACATTATTATTATTATTATTATTATTATTATTATACTATTACATTTTAAAGAATGTGGAGTGGACTCTTAAATGTTTCTGCCGGTCTGTAAAATGTTTCTGCATTTAACAGAAATCCTTTCTAGGAAGAAACATTTAAGAGACCACTCCACATTCTTTAAAATTTAAATATTATTATTAATTATGTATATATATATATATATATATATATTTATATATATATATATATATACACACACACAC
>JAODLL010000168.1:0-14274 GCA_026546735.1 Forbesichthys agassizii | reverse complement strand
TATACAGTATATATACAGTATATATATATATATATATATATATATATCAGGTTTTGTGAATGAATTGCTCTTGAAAATGCCTCTTATGAGGACACCCTGTATTTTCTTAGCGTGCTGTGCTTGCATGGCAGAAGGTGTCAGGCGCTCTATAAGACAGCAGTAGGGAGTTTTCACTCACTGTCAACGAGTAGAACAACTAGTGGGATCCCCTACGCAGTGGGCATGTGGAGTGTTTACCACGCTGTGGCAGGGCGAACATGGCCCCACATAGCATGCCTCAAATTGAATGCAGATGGAAGAGATGGAAAAACCTGGAATGTCAGTGTCTTTCCCGTACTGGCGTCAATTGCGCGCGCACACACACACACACACACACACCTCAGTGGTTCTCTAATAAGGGGGCTCTGTTACATGTGTGGGGGCGGGGGTTGCTGCTCTCGCAAGCCGAGGTGTGCATTTAAAACCGTAATCCTCCATCGGAGTAGGCAGATCAGTGGCCCACCGGGCTATTGTGCCTGCCTGCTATGACTGGCGTGGCTGTCAGCGGCCAGAGAGAGAGGCTAGAGGGGCCTGAGCTGGGGGCCTGCGTGTGCTGCCTCTCTGGCTGCCTGAGAACAAAGCAGCTCCCCCAGAATGTAACCAAAGCCCTGGGAAATGGCCGACACGACATTCCCCTAGCCCCTCGCTCATGCTCAATGTTCAGTGTGGGACGTGTGCGCTGTCATGTATGTGCGAGCTTATACAGCATCTCATCCTCTCACTTGGCACACATGAGAAGATACCAGGAAAAAAAACATTCCCCACTACAATAGAAGGTCTATCACATTCCCCCTTACAGAAGATGGGGCCATATTGAATCTATTTTTTTCCCATGTTGGAACTGTAGTACTTGAGTTTTGTTGCACCCTGAGGTGTTCTGTGAGCGATGGTTGTGTTGGACTCAGAAAGTGATTTTTGGCTAGGTTTGCCCTGTGGAGGAACAGTCTGGCTAATAAAGCTACTCTAACTGTCAGAACACAAATGCAAGTACCGTAGAGTGAGTATTGCACATGAAGATAAAAATAAGTAATAAATAAAACATATGCTGCAAGTTAAAACGCAAAGCCAGTAAAATAACTTATTTTGCACCAAGGCGTTTTAACGGTGTTGCTTGCAGACATTGCTGAGCGCAGCAGGAAATATCTAAAGAATTCATTTTCAGTTCTTTCTCTGTCAACTGGCTTCAAATATCTCAGTGCGACACACTGTCATACCGGTTTAGCTTTATGCATACTGTGTGTGTTTTTTTTTTTCTCCCCTCAGATACGCGGAGGGAAATTGATGATCACCAACGCCAGAAAGAGCGACGCTGGGAAATATGTGTGCGTGGGCACCAACATGGTGGGAGAGCGGGAAAGCGAAATAGCGGAGCTCACCGTGCTCGGTTAGTGACCCTGCACCCTTCTCTCTCTCATCTCTCTCTTCTCTCTCTCTGTGCTGTCTCTTTCTGTGTACACAAAATGGATGGACACGCGCATACGCACGCACACGCTGTCTTGTCTGTTTGTCTGCGGTGAGAGGCAGTCCAGATGTTCAGGTTAAGAGTATTTTTTCTTCTTCTCTCCCCCAGGAAACTAAATGGTGTCATTGACCCTTATCAGATAGTGTGTGAGGTGACCCTCCCAAAATCTTACACTTAGCTATGAATCCCCGTCCTGACCCCCATGGCTCTCCTCCCTCCTGACCAGCTGTACCCTGTTTTACTGAGATCGACCTATGACCTTTCCGTTCTCTCGTGTCCTGGCATAGAGCCTATCCAGACGGCTGAACTTATGGCTATCTATTCTGCTCCCTCCCGTTATATATTCCCCCTGTAGACTGCATGTGGTTCCTGCCAGAAATAACAACTGAATTGTCGTTCCTCATGAAATAAAAATCTTTTCATACAGAAATAATACTGTCAAGGGATTCTGGGGCTTCAAAGAGGCCAGCTCATTTCCGTTGCTTTTGTCTTTCTGAGAGATTCCAATATTCACAGTTGCTCATTAGACGGGTTTTTGAGGGCAGTGTCTACTGGGAATATGTAGAGGAACTAGAGTCAGTGACAGAAAGCCCTCTGAGAAAAATATAAAACAACCCAAACATTAGCTGAGTGAAAGGTTATACGCATCTAGAAATGTGTGCGATGTGTTGTTGATGTTGTTGCCATTACATTGATGTTTGATTGTTGTTCTCCAGAGATGTATTGGAAGCTCAAAGTTAAGGGTACACTAATAATGTAATCATCATCATCATCATCATCATGTGTGGATCTTCTCTTGTTGTTTTGGTTTATAACTCAAACCTTAGCGTTGAGTGGCTTGCATACATTATTGTCTTCAGTACATTTTAATCCAAGGCAGAAGTCTCAAAATCTGCAGTTTGTCGAATGGCCACTTGAAGCTGAGTCCAAAAGCGAGTCAATCAACATAGACCGTGTTTAAATGCCTAATTTTACAGCAGAAATAAACATGTTAACAGCATGGTACTTATTTTCACTATAGCTAGTGAATTTATAGCATGGTTTCCCTCCTAGAGGGCCGCTGTCCTGTATGTTTTAGATGTCTTCCTGCTCCAACACATGATTCCCTCTAGGACCAGGATTGGGGAACCCTGATTTAAATTTTAACCATTTTTAATTTAGGAATTTATATGTAACTCATCATTTGAAAACGTATTAAGCCATACATTTATCCCATTATAATGAATAGCTGGGAGTTACATAATGGAGTCAATATGGCGACAGCCAGACTTTCTTCCGGCCCATTCTTGAGAAAACCTATGGATGACGACACGGAGGGTTTGTCCATTGACTTCCAGTCTGTGGTGCTAACGCGCACCAATGTGGCCGTGTTCACAGAGAAGCCCAGCTTCGCGCGGCGCCCGGGCAGCCAGGTGGTCCTGGTGGACCAGAGCGTGGAGTTCAGGTGCGAGGCCCGCGGTGACCCAGTTCCCACTGTGCGATGGAGGAAAGAGGACGGCGAACTACCCAAGGGCAGGTATGAGTAATCACCCAATGAGCCGCCATTGTCCCCTGTAGGCACACAATGGTGTCTCTTTGTCTTCACCCAACACCTGTATTCACCCCATGCCTGTTGCATGAGAAGGCCATGAGAAAGCAAAGATGTACTGTAAGATACTGTACTGTAACATAGCTGTACTGTAAGGTACTGTACTGTAGCATAGCTCTACTGTGAGATACTGTACTGTAGCATAGCTTCACTGTACTGTAGCATAGCTGTACTGTAAGGTACGGGACTGTAGCATAGCTGTGCTGTAGCAAAGCTGTACTGTAAGGTACTGGACTGGGTTGTAATATTACTTTACTGTACTGTAGCATAGCTGTGCTGTAGCAAAGCTGTACTGTAAAGTACTGGACTGTAGCATAGCTGCACTGTACTGTAGCATAGCTGTACTGTAAGGTACTGTACTGTAAGGTACTGTAATGTAACATAAGGTAAGGTAATGTAACATAGCTGTACTGTACTGTAAAGTACTATAAGGTAATGTAAAATAGCTGTATTGTACTGTAGCATACATAGCGCTCATGCCAACCAGCTTTATTGTGATTGTCTGTTATGAACCAGATATGAGATCCGTGAGGACCACACCTTGAAGATCCGCAGGCTGACCTCAGCTGACCTGGGCTCCTACACCTGCGTGGCGGAGAACATGGTGGGCAAGGCGGAGGCGTCGGCGACGCTCACTGTCCACGGTAAGAGTGCACTGGTGTTGTATATGCGTTCACTTTCACAGCTATAGTAACTGTCTGCGGTGGCCATTTTGTTTATTGCAAGGCCCTGCAGTGGTGGATGTACTCATGTTCAGTATGTCCCGTTTTTTTTATCCTTTTTCCCCGCTAGTTACTCACAATTCAACCATCCCTGTGATGGAATTTTGTCCCACCAGATTGCAGGATTAGCCTTAGAGCTTTATCGCTACGTGGTCATAACTTTTCAACTACTCTCTCATTTAGCTGATTGACTTCTAATAAAAAGAGAATGGAAAAAAAAATCCATAGTGCTGTGCTCATGGGAGCTCAACGGTAATCGATTTCATTTGCTCCGTACAAGTGTCATTTCTCCGGAGAGCTGTCCCGCTCTGTGTTGGAAGACGTAATGTATAATTCGAAAGGCCTCCGGAGCACATGTGTCTCCTGTGGTCCCACATCTCCACTGGACGTCCTATTAAAACAGCAGGCGTAGAAAGCAGCTGGTCACACACTGTGAACATTCAGAAAGAAACCATTCAGCGTAGGGGGGTTGGGGGGACTGGGATACCAACACTCCCCCAAACCCCCAGCCCTCACACATAAACCCTCCTGAGAACCGAGGGAACACAGGAGGCATTTAACGGCGAGCTAATGGGAATATCGCGGAGTAGGGTGGAGGAATAAGGGAGGAGGTGGAGCCCTGTAAGCCTTGGGTGGGTGTAGTTAGGATGCTGGCGGTGGTGTTGGCTCACCACTGGAGCAGAACGGGAAGAAAAATTGGTACCGTGGGCCAGTTGGGGGATAAAAGAGATGGGAGGCTTCTGTGGTGAGGTCAGTTATATTAATGTCACTTCTGGCAGGCAAACCCCGGCAGAGAGAGAGACAAGAGAATTCTAGTCTGCTGCCAACCCCCCGCCAGCAAACATATACCTCATCTTCACATGGGCGCCCTTTGTAATTATTTCTTCATTCTCTCCACACGCCAGTGCTCCGCCGATTGCTTTGAGGAACAAAATTAGGTACACACCTGTCAATAAGCCCATCAATATATCCTCCTCTCTTATTGCCTTTTTTCTCTTTCTTCTCCCCGATGGACTCATAGCTAATGAAGGGGAACAGCATTGACTCGCTGGCTCAATATGCTTCTCTTACAGTGGCTTACACTATTTCTCAGGGTAGAGCCTTTTTCAGTAGAGCCGAGCTAAAGGAGACTTGCATAGGGGTCGCTAGGCTTTGATCTACTTTAACCGTATTTCTCCCCAATTACTCTCCCATGCCACGCAACATCTAATCTCATCTCCGCTTGTTACCTGAAGACTTGGCAGCCATGCTAGAACCATTTAGAGTGCAATAGGGAATAGTATGTAAAAAAAAGAGTGTGCATGTTAACATCTATCATTTTGTACACTGCTGTACACCTGCATTTCACCTGCGCAGTTACTGTTCTGCCTCCAACCATGACATTCCTAGATTGACGGGAACTTTTTTTAGCAAAAGCCGATCGTCCAAGACTAGATGAAAGACGAGGCAAGTCTGGCCACTTTTCAACCGTCTTGGTCCATAATGCCTCGGGCATTTCTAAGGAAGACCTATAAATGAACACTTGGTGACTTTGCCACAAAATATAATTTAAAAAGCACGTTTTCCCCCACAGGTCATACTTCCACTATGCATGTGCAACTGTCGGCTTGTGTCAGCTTAATAGCTTAAGGTTCGTCCAACTGCCATGTTTGCCGATACAGATTTCTTCCATAGAGTTCCATTCAGAGTGGAGTGTCTCTTCTATAATGTATTTGCCTACACATAAGGTTTCACTGTGTTCCACATAGCTCAGACGTAGGACCCCGTTCATTTCTATCAGCTCCCAAGCTTTGACCGCGGAGGTCCAGGATGTCGTGGGTAGTGAGTAGTCTAATTAAAGACACAAAGCCACAGTCCCCCTCCCGGAAATGACATGCCTCTAATTACAGGCGAAGGCATACGAAAGGAAAAGAACAGCAGATAATTGTAGGCCTAAATAGACCAGTGGCAGATCCAGTATGTGTGTAGTGAGACAGAGATGAAGAAGTCAAGACAATAGAGATGTGCTGGGCAGCAGGCGGACTGTTAGTTTAGTCACAACCTATTTATTTCCTACGTGATGGCTGTCAGAAAGGTAGGTAATAAAGTGGCAGTGCTGTCAGCGCTTTTCTAGGGCGGAGAAGATCCTTGACCCATGTCTTTCTCATAACAACGTTGCTGAACAGTACTGAATAGTAAAAACTTTGATTAAATAATGCTATTACTGGTGAATGCTGACCTTAAAAGACAATAGATAATAGATAATCCCTGTTGAGGCAGTGTCTCTAAAACTGCAGCTTCTAGCTCACCAGTTTCCTCTGATAGGTGGATTGTCAGTTAAACCAGTTTAAGATGAGGGGATGAAAGAGTTCAGAAAATATACTTAATGCCAGAGACATTATGTAGAAGAGACAGAGCAGGTAACACTAATCCTGAATAGAAATCTATGGCGAAAGTGCGTAATACCAAAGATGGTGGTTGAATGCACATATCCTGCCCCTCATCTGAGCCAATCATCTGAGTTATAATGGCCAAATTGTGGCAAGCCAATTGTGTGCTTGCACTGATGCAAGCACACAATTGTGTATGCTCACAGTAGTAGAAGTATAACCTCTAGGGGGGGAAAAGCTTTTTACACAACAAATACTGACCTTTTACAAAGCAAGCAAAATATTAGGCGAAATATATGAAACAATTATCTGTCAACAGAACATACAATTTTACTTGATTTTTGATAACAGGAAAATTATCTGGTATTGTAAGAAGAAGAAATATCTTGTCAGACAAAACAATAAACACTTAAGTTTGTTTCCTTTTTAGATGAAAAACCATAACCATAAGGTGACATTGGTATGATGTAAGCAACGCATCTAGCTATAAATAATTACATTACAGGGTTTTCACTAGTCATGGGAATTTTGGAATATAATGGAATTTTTATAAATTCTATTCCAGGCATGGAAAGTCAAGGAGTCTTGTAATGTTTTGAGTCAAGTCAGGCAATATTAGAGATATCAGGCAACTTAAGTACTTGAGGAAGATTATTTTCCCAAACAAAAGACACAAGAGGACAGAAGAATAGAGCATTTCTGTCAGCAGGGATGATAATAATAGTGCATGCACATTTTTGATCAGGAGAATGTGAAAGCAGTACAGAATGCGTGATAGCCTTACTGCATTTAATTTTGTCAATGCAAAAAATGCAAGATTTAGCATTTTCCTTTACAAAAAAATGGAGAAAAGGCACAAATTGATGCTTTAAACTAGACCAGACTGTAGGAAATTGAATATTTGATACTCAAAATGTTATAGGGGGGGGACCTCAGACCCCCCGTATAAGGAAGACCAAATTTAACCATCAAGTTTGTTTTAACTTGTGTAGTACCCATGTCAAATAGTATCACATTAATATTCTATTTTACACAAACATCAAACTTAAGGTTATGGAAAAGTCATGTAATTTTACATTTGGGAACCCTGACAACCCAGTGGGAACCCTGACGGTAATGGGTGTGTTAGATTAACAGCTAGTGTGCGAATGATCAAGCATCGATTAGAATGAATATTATTGGTGGTGAAGAGGCGGTGGGGGGGCCCACAAATTAAATTCTGCTTAGGGCCCCATTAAGGCTTGGGCCGGCTCTGCTGTGACCATTGAAAGTGCAGTTATGGCTCTCTCCCCATTCAGGAGCCTGATCTTGTTAGCCCGAAGTAACTGCCTAGAGGAGTTACCAAGATGGTGCCGAGCGGCCAGACTTGTCTATCAGCACTTTAACAATGCTCCCACGGATGTTCCAATTTGACAGTTTGTTTTTATTAAGGCAGTCCACAAAGTTGAAATGATAACCGTCACAATTGCACAACTTTCAGCGCAAGTGTTGTGTAGGAGAATAAAGATATTTTTGTACTACAGATGTTTTTTTTAACACCTTCCATAACAAGATTCAGCAGTGAACAATGTGGACATTGTGCAGTCGGTGCCCCAGGCCGTTTTTCTTTTTTCCTCATTGCTCTGCTCTCAGTACTTCATCAGTAAATTATTGTCGTCCATGTGTGTTCTCTGTCTACAAGACTTGGTTTTGGACTTCTAAATATGTCACATCTGATATTCCATTTATTGATGGAAGAAAAACATATTTGGCGCAGCCAAGAGTCATTTTTATGGTCACTTTGTAAAGTCATTCATCTAAGCCAGATGACAACACAGCTACATGTGACTGCAGGGCAGTGTGTGTTTGTGAGTGCATGTTTAATAATATCAGAAACGGATATATAACAGAATTAACTTCATAGTGGGATGTGATTAGCGTTACAGTATGTTTTGTTAAGGAAACCTCATAGGGATATTCATCTGAAGACTGTGGAAGCATTGTTTCAAAAAGGAGTATATAAACTGCTAGGTTTTCCATTAGTTTTAGTTATTTGTGGATTTACGTAGAAAGGAAATCCCCAGCACAGCATTGCTAATAACCCAAGCGACTGGAATGAGTTTTGGAACTGGTGCCAAAATGCGTCAGCTTTATTCGTATTAACCAGGTCAGCCGTCTGCAAGCAGTCAAAGAGATGATAAACTCCCAAACCTCCTGAACACAGTAGTCACTTTGTTTGTCCCAATCTGTTCTCTTGCACATTTGAATCGCTATGATGAGGTCAATGTGTGAAAACAGTCCTGTTAGCCATCAATCGTACACGTCCCCCAGTGCTAGCTGTCTCTTAATGGTGCGTTAATGCACAATATACAAGGGCTAAGTGCAGGCCAAGACGTCCAGAGCCATACGCTACCACCAGCCTCCCAGTGGGAGCCCCTGTTAATCACGCTAAACCCTCTGCATGCAGCCCTGCTATAGTGTTGATGTCACACAGCAGCTCAACTCACATCCCCTTTAACATTGCTGTATTTTCTCTGGCACACGCCCTGCCCCCTGGTGGGCCGGGGGCCACACTGCCCAGTGTCATTTGTTCTTGTTCTGTCTGATCAGCGTATTGATTAAGACCCCCCTCCCACACACACACCCCTCACTGCACATTGTGCTCGCACAGACCCCACACCAAAGTAACCCAGAGCGATTTAAGACTCACCTCTCTCCCCAGGATTTCTGTGATCATAGTGCCATGGGAGAGGTAGGGTTACCTAATTAAAGGCTTAGACACACATGGATGAATGTGTGTAGGGGGGCACGGGTGTGTGGATATTTTTAATGTCTGACTTGAAATGGATATGAGTGTGTGTGTGTGTGTGTGCACATGCGGGTCCCGGTGGCCCAAAACACACACAACTGTGTGCATCTGGTGTGATGCGGGGTTAGTGGCAAGCCCCTTCTTCCAAAACCTTTTGATGTGAACCTTATCTGCATTTTAATGGTGCAGTGTGTGTGTGTGGGGTTGGGTACGGGGTGGGGCCATTACTCTTGAGTGACAGAGTTTATGTTTCTGTGGGAGCCGTTGAAGGAGGCAGATTAGATAAAGTGAGCGATTGACTGGGCTGAAGATTTATGGCCAAAGATTGGCGGTTAACATTCACCTTGTGCATTTATGGCCTGTTTTACATATGCAGGGCTTCACACTGGGGAGACTGGTCCACTGGGCACAAACCTCATTAACATGCAGGGACAGTCACACAACACCTGGAGACAAAACAATGCAATATATATATATACACATATTACATATAACACACGTTACATATAACAGCTGGCTTGTGTACTTTGTGTGTGTTGAATAAGTTATCATTTGTAAATTGTTATCAAATAACCATGCTTGAAAATGACATACATCAAAAAATGTATTGTTTATTGACATTTTCCTCTTCAATTTTTTTCTTCCACTTGTACATGTGTATGCATTATTCATTCACAATGATTATATTGGCTATTGTTTTGCATGCACAGAACCGCGTGTTCCTTTTGTGTTTGAATTAGATGTGTAAAATGCCATGTCTCAGGTTAATAGTATAATAGTGATAATCCATTGACATTGTGGTTTTGTCTTCCTTATCTCTCCTCTTTTGTTATTATTATTTATTTATTCATCTTTGGTTTGCATTATTGTGTTTCTGTTTCCTTTTTAGTCGTGTCTGGTAAGTTGAAATGTCACCCGTCACCTATTCACTGCCCTGCCAGACAGGAAGCTGTCACAACCCCCTCCATCCTTCTTCCATCTCCTCTCCACCTTCAAATCAACACTCATGTTTCTGTTGTCACGGGCAACAGTGACCAAGGACATTAATGGGTAAAAATAAAAAAAACCTCTGCTGGGGCCTTCAAGGTAAAGCCACATGATTTCATTCTAATATTTCCTCATACTATGAATTGCTTTATGCACTACCCCCCACCTTATAAAGTATGTGGACAAACTGTGCCTGTATTCTGCAGTTTGCAGTTTGCAGATTGCTTTTATCCAAGTATTACATGTCACACTATAACAAGAAAGATTAAGCCATGAGTAGAAGTATGCTGTTTCAAGGACGGACTTGCTGTCCTCTTAAAGTGTCAATCACCCAGACCGTGGCCTTTTACATTCAGGGTGTGTCCACCCATGTATATGGCCTGTTAGTACAGCAAATCCCAGTGTCTGCACCGGGCAGCCAGTGTGACAAAGGACAACCTGAGATGAGTTTGTCATTATAGATGCAGTAGAAGAGATGGTTCAACTGTAACCTCCATTTCCATGTAGACGTTAATGCTCCGTGTCTTTGCCCAAGCAAATTATCATCATTGTGTTCTTTATTCATTATGCGTTATATACACAACCAAATTAAGTATTGTTGTGGTCTATTTTGCAGCCATGCACCATGCAAAGTTTAACTGTATGCTTCCTCATGTTCTGGAGCTACAGTTATTTGAGGTCAGCCTGGACAGACAGACAATAGCTCACGTTGTTTACTTTAATGGAGCAGTAATACACTGCAAAAATGCATTTTTAAATGACATTTTAACATATATGAGCTTTCTTATGCATACAAGGTGAATTTCACTTAATATCTCATGCATATTGACGTATGTTAATTCACTAGAAGCGCCATTTACAGAACACTAAACACAGTGATGTTGTGCCACGCATTGTTCTTCTTTTGTCTGTCTTCCCCGGCTAACCATCCCCATGTCTGTCCTGCAGTGCCTCCGGCGTTTGTGGTGAGGCCTCGGGACCAGGTGGTGGGTGTTGGTCGGACGGTCACTTTCCAGTGTGAAGCCACGGGGAACCCCCAGCCAGCCATCTTCTGGCAACGGGAAGGCAGTCAGGTAAAATAAGAGTGATATATGTGTCTTTAAAGGGGTCTTGAAAGGGGTTTCAAATGGCTTTCTGCCACTAGATGTCACGCTAAGCTCACCAGCAGCTCAGACCCAAAACAATGCACACACAGCCGGCCCGGCTATGTAAACAAAGAACAAAGCTCAGATTACATCACACACAGAGGGCGTGTTCTCTGCTCAGGTGCCACTTTATCGTCACATAGAATATTGTTGTTAGCTGCTATGTGTGTGTTTAAATGATCATATAGCTCACTTAAAGCCTATACAAACCCACAAAGGTGTTAGCTATGTTGGCTTCTTTAATGTGGGCAGAGCTATATTTCTATTATATTTTCCGATATCACTACCTGTGCTCAGTAGGTCCAATCGTGAACATGTGTGCCAGTAATGACCTAAGAGAGACAAGCCGGGCTTGTCCACACTCCCCCACAGTCTTACACAAGAAGTGTAATCTTATGGACAGCAGGCCTTTAAATCAACACATGCCAAGCGTAACCTGCTGGTGAGCTTGACTTTAATACCATGCTAGTGTGTGCTGCAAGAAAGAGCAGATGTGTGTTCTATCTCACCTCTCCATCTTATTTTGAAGCTGTTATAAGCACACATACATTACTGTATGAGGTGTGTTCAAATTGACAAACGTTTGTCACACACACAAACTGTCTTAGCCAACACGTGTACCCTTGACAAGGTTAAGGTTCACAACTTGGAATGTTTACACCAAACGTTCACATATTAAAACTTTTAAACATTCGCCCAATTAGAACAAACATCTGATTGCATGTAACCCCCCCCCCTCCAGAACCTGCTGTTCTCCTACCAGCCTCCCCAACCCTCCAGCCGCTTCTCCGTCTCCCAGAGCGGAGATCTGACCATCACCGACTCCGAGCGCTCCGACGTGGGCTACTACAGCTGCCAGGCCCTCAACATCGCCGGCAGCGTAATCACCAAGGCCCTGCTGGAGGTCACTGATGGTGAGTGAACCCCACCACCCACCGTTGTCACAGGCAACAGCGTCACCTCACCGCATTGGCGGCACGGTTGAATAAAACAAATAAAAGTTGCGTGGATAAATGTTGGCGTCGCCGAGGGCTGCACCACTGTACATCTGATCCAGTGGTGCAGCACAGCGTATTAATATCCACTGAGGTCTGGCCCACTCAGCGTGTTCCTGTCAGAGGTGGAGACTCTCTGGTGCCTGCGCACCCAGACCCTGGCTGCCTGCTCGGCCTCCGCTGGCTCACAGCGGCTCCCCAGACGGCCATGGCTGGCTTGCTGCTGTCTACCGCTTGGAAATCTGTGGTCGTGTGGCAAAGCTTGTATTGGCTCCTCTCATTACTTTGGCTGGCCAATCAGGCTGGCAGCCCGGGGAAACAGCCCGCCGCTCCCACCATTTTGTCCACGACACATCTAAACGCCCCTCTGCAGCTCATGCCTAGACCCATACGGCATCTTTCTCTCTCTCTCTCTCTCTCTCTCTCTCTATCTCTCTATCTCTCTATCTCTATCTATCTATCTATCTATCTATCTATCTCTCTCTCTCTCTCTCTCTCTCTCTCTCTCTCTCTCTCTCTCTCTCTCTCTCTCTCTCTCTCTCTCTCTCTTTCTCTCTCTCTCTCATTGCTTGCTCACTCCCTGGATAATAATAACAGTTATTAAAGGGAGCAGGGGTGCGCTGAAGCCACCACTTCTCCGCAGGCAAGATGGGATAATTACAGGTCGCACTGACAGTGTTGTAGTAATTGTGCCATCTCCAGCACCAAAGCAAAGACAATAGCTGTCCAGACATTTGCACCACAGTGCGTTGCCGAGGATCTGCAAACGTGTGTGTGTGTGTGTGCTTGTGTGTACATACATTTCCATTGCAGTAGGTATGAATTGCATTGCCTCCTCCATCTTCATGACCCTGGGTAGCAGCTGCTTGTAAATCAGAGCTGGCAGCGGTGGTCATCAATGACAATATGAATACCAATGGCCACGGCAAGCTCAGATGAACACGTGATGATGTGTCATTAAATGCTTTCTTGCTCCATCCTTGCTCTATATTATTCACTCCCTTTGTCTCTTTTCCCCGCTCTGTGGCGCATGCAGGCCTGTTTAACGTCTTTTGTCTCTCACACGTGCTAGGCACACACACACACACAGGCTCTTTCTCAACCTCCCCATTCCTTGTTTGTTGTTTGTGTTTGTGTACCACCCAGGGTTAAGACACTATTTGCAGGGAGGAGGATAATGTAATATGTCACCATGCTAACTAAAATGTAGCTCCACCTAATAAAAAATAAATAAATGAATAATGTAATTAAATGTCTCCCCTTTTTTCTGTGTTTAACGGGGTTGGGGGATGGGCCATGCATTTGTTGGCTGGGAGTGTTTGAATGTGCTGCGCTGGGCGGCAGATATAACTATTTGAGGCTGTTTCATTTTAATTACGTCGCTTTTATTTGGCTAAGGTCAACTCCTGCTGCCGAATGATTAGAAAATTGCTTCCAGTTGTTAAAATTGGATTTCACTCACCCTGCATTTTTCACATGTTCACAAAGCTGTACGCTGTTTGTCAAATTCTCACCCGTGTTAGCCTTTTGTGCATTTCTTCACAGTCTGGATATGATTTCCTTAATCCTGCCCTCCACCCACTCTACACCACATGGGGCTTTCTTTATTTTAATTGCTCCCATGTTTACATATCTCCACGCAACTCAAACGCTCTACCCTCCCCCCAATCCCACCCGCAGTTGTGTCGGACCGCCCGCCACCGGTTGTCCGTCAGGGTCCAGCCAATCAGACAGTGGCTGTGGATGGCACGGTGGTCCTGAGCTGCCTGGCGCTGGGTAACCCCATGCCCACCATCCTGTGGAGGAAGGACGGGGTGCTGGTGTCCACGCACGACTCCCGGGTGAAGCAGATGGAGACCGGAGCACTGCAGATACGCTATGCCAAGGTAAGGGTCTGGCCGCTCGGCAGCCATCTTGCTGCCGCCGCTGGGCAGTTATTAGGGAGAGCCAATCTATATTAATGGTGAGAGAACATAACTGTACTTCAAATGGTCTGCTATAACAACATAACTGTACATGTATGGTAAAATAAACATTTAAAAAGTAAATAAAGTGCTTACATGTTGCTAGGTGTGACGCACACACACATATACTTTACTATACTATACTATATATATATATATATATATATATACATATATATATATATATATAAATGTACATATACTGTATATATATA
>JAODLL010000167.1:0-14276 GCA_026546735.1 Forbesichthys agassizii | reverse complement strand
GTGAGGGCGTGAGGCACTGGGGATGTGGGCCGTCTCCCCGGTCGTCCTACCCCGGCGAGACCAGTGAAACGTTACAATATTTATACACACACAGTAGATATAAAAATTATACACACAGATGTTAAAATGTCAGGTGTTTGTGATGTAAAAGAATGAGAAAAAAATAAATCATGTGACCTATAATGTGAACAATTCAATTAAAAAACAAACTGATATCTTTAAGGGGGAAAAATCAAAAATAAAAACTTGATCGGGCGTGATCTGTAAAGTAGATCAAAACCTTGAGGACATGGCAATGTAAAATGGAGGGCTGTCATTCAATTGAGCTCTGTCCTGTGTATTTCTTATTTCTCCAGTCAGGTCGTCTTGCTGTGGTTTTTAAAAATCATTTTAATTGATGAGTACGGAAATGTACTTATGCTTTGAGTTACAGATGACTAAAATTGGTAGTTTAAATTCAGTTTATTACATTAAAATGTACTGGCCACCTGGTCCAACAGCCTCTTTTTTTATTGATTTTACTGAATGCTTATCTTCCATTATTAAGATAGATAGATTGATCATTGTCTGTGATTTTAATATCCACAATGATGTAATTAATTGTAAAATCGCTTCTGACTTCATTAACCTCACTGAATCTTTTAACTTTGGGCAGCATGTTTCTGGTCCTACACACAGTAAGGAACATACGCTCAATCTTATTTTTTCTCATGGTCTTATCATTAGCAACATTGGCATTAAAGACATTTATTTTATTTGATCGTTTTTAATGTGGATCCCTTGCCAGTTAAATGTGCGGCTCGCTCTCGCTTGATAAACCTGCTCATGTTATGATACGGGGCGGAGGGAGGACGAAGACCCAGGTGCGGAACACAGAGGCAGTAGACGACAGATAAAAGTAAAGGAGATTTATTACAACAGTCCGGTGAGGATACAACCGCTGGTGAGGGCTGTAGCGTTGAGGTCGCTGGTGGCAAAGAGCAGCGGTGTGATCGCTGGTGGAGAGGGGCGGCGGTGTGATCGCTGGTGGCGAGGAGCGGCGGTGTCATCGCTGGTGGCGAGGAGCAGTGGTGTGATCGCCACCATCGACATCGACAACCACCCCCCAACTTGTTGAGTTATGCTTTTTTTCAAATATATGTTTAGTTACTATTAATATACAGATCTGGATTACCATCTCGGAATCTCGGCTATCAATATAATCTAACAAGCAGTGCCCAAAGAAAACTATCTCTCAAAGGCAACCTGATTAAAACACATATCGCATATTAATATACAGATATATCGATTCTACACATTCTCACGCACATAAAAACCACATTTCTTTTGTATATCAGGCAATATAAAATCACACACCATTAGAAAGAGCGCTCTCGCGTCGTTCTACTCATGGTTTCAGATTCCAAATAGATTCAGGACTGGCAAAACCATCTTATAAATATCGCAATACAAGTATAATTATTACTAAAAGCAAAAGTCTCCTTACCTGTGATGAGTTAGTTGAGACAGCGGGCTCATATCGATTCAATAATGTCTTTTAAATTATAATTATGAGGAAAATGATTATAAGGAATCCTTTCCGGTCGTCCATTTTAGATTCATTCCTTCATTGTGGGGGGGATCCTTGCGCTGTTGTTCTTTAAGAAGATGTTGGCATCTTATAGCCATTCATACTGTCTGCGTAAGCCTGCTATGCATCTAAAAACATCACTTCCCTTCTTCCCAGGATTCAACCGAATAGTTTAAGGCTGGAACGACACTGATCAGTGAGAGATTTCACAAGCTTTGGACTCAGACTCTAGACTTGAGTACATATACTAATAAAATGATAACATATTTAAGCACACAAATGTCTATGTATTGACCTAAACATGCATTTAAAACTATCAAACATATTTCAAAATTTCGGACATTCATATATAAAACATTCATAAGTATTTGTTCACTCACAATGCCCTAATCCTTGACAAATATACTCATGTATTGTAGTGCTGTAGTGTAAAAAAGCTGCAGATGCATAATTCCAATAAAGTATTCATCAATATAAATAGAATTATGTCAGGCGAAAATGGAAAAAAAGTATGTAAATGCTGTATTTCAGCAGGAGCGGTGTCAACATGCAATATTTAGCCTGAATTGGAATCTCACCGGAGATATCTACATTTTAATACTAAAATGAGCTTTGTAACTTGTTCAGAACATCTAAAAACCTTATGTAATGAAAGTAAATGTTTTTGCAAGTGAAAACACTTTAAAGAGGGCCTAGGACTTGAATATTACACTTCAATTTTGGACAAAGTAGCCCCTTTTAAGACCCGCCTAATTCCCTCTGTAAACACTTTTCCGTGGATAAATGACAACATCCACAGTTTTAAGCGCGGCTATCAGAGAATTTAGCATTTATGGAATAAAACAATGCTTCATGTCCACCGCTTACATATTAAATAACTTTTATTTGCCTTAAATGAGATGGTCAAGGACGCAAGAGCATAAAGGAAATTATAAAGCTGTTTGCTACTATTAACCATAACCATCTCCTACTTCAATTCATGTCCCTGTGTTTTCACATGAGGACTGTCTTATTTTGTAAATAAGGTTAATACTGTTAGGTCAGGCATCTTGCCTTCAATTTGCACTCTCATAACCAGCCAACCGAAATCTCTTATTCTAGACTCATTTTGTCCAATCAGCCTAGACAACCTTATCAAATTAGTGGGTAAAATGAAACCTTCATCTAGCACCTTAGATATCACACCTACACCTCTGGTTGTG
Source organism: Forbesichthys agassizii (assembly GCA_026546735.1). NCBI lineage: Eukaryota > Metazoa > Chordata > Actinopteri > Percopsiformes > Amblyopsidae > Forbesichthys > Forbesichthys agassizii. The sequence goes on along the minus strand of JAODLL010000167.1, from coordinate 11,504 downwards.
AAAGCAATTGAATCTAGCCCATGTTTGGTTTACATTATAAATCAATCCCTAATGCAGGGTTGTGCACCCTCTCTTAAAAAAAAACACCTTGACTCATCCTTATTAAATAAGTATAGGCCTGTTTCAAAGTTGGCTTTTATCTCCAAGATTTTAGAAAAGGTTGTGGCAATGCAGCTAAATTATGCTCTGGAGGCTCACAACATCCAAGGCAAGTTTTAGTCTGGTCTCTGTCGGATGTTCATTTGTTGTTCTGTTGGATTTTAGTGCAGCTTTTGATCATCAAATTTTGATCAACAGACTGAACAAGAGCGTGGGCCTTTCTGGTGTAGCTCTGGATTGGTTTTCCTCCTACCTTCCAGACAGGTAGGAGGAAAAACATGTCGGTAGAAACATTTATGTCTGATTCTGCCGCTTCCAATTGTGGTGTGCCCCAAGGCTCTGTTAGCACCTCTGTTATTTAACTTATATATGCTTCCTCTTGGGCAGATAATTCATAGTTTTAAAGACATATCTTATTACTGTTATGCAGATGATATCCAATTATATATTTATTTTTGTCTTGATAACCTTGAAAACCTGTCTCTTTTGCAAAATTGTTTGGCCTCTTTTAACAATGGATGTCAGACAATTTTCTGCAGTTAAATAGAGATAAAACTAAGGTGATGATAATTGCCCCTGACAACATTACCCCTAAGATTAGGCAGGCTATTAGGTTTTTATCTTCTTCCAATTGCTGTAATATGAGAAACTTGGGTGTTATTTTTGACAAATCTTTGTGTTTTAACAGTCATGTAAAATCTGTGGTACGCAACTTTTTTCATCTAAGGAACATTGCTAATATTAGATCTGTGGTCTCACAAAAGGAGATGGAAATGCTCATTCGTGCATTTATTACATCTCGTCTGGATTATTGTAATGCGTTTTATACTTGCCTTAACAAGTCGTCCTTGAACCGTCAGGTGGTTCAAAATGCTGCTGCTAGGCCACTGACAAGGGCCAGTAGAAGGTCACATATTACTCCAGTACTTAAGGCATTCCCATTGGTTTTAGAGTCTATTTAAATGTTTTAGTAATGACTTAAAAGGCTTTGCACGATCCCTCAAGCTCCCTCATACATCATGGACCTTTACTAAAACAGACTAGTCGGGCTCTGAGGTCCTCTAGCCAAGCCCTTTTAGTTGTCCCCAGGACTAGTTTTAAAACAAGAGCTGCATTCTTTACAGTGGCCCCTAGGCTCTATAATTCTCTCCCTTTAGTCTTGAGAACCTTGGAGACTGTAGATATTTTTAAAAAACACATAAAAGACACATCTAGTTATACAAACCTTTAAGTAGAATTGCCATTATTCCTGTTATTGATTTCTGTACATTAATTGCATTATAATGGTACCTTGTAGTTCTGTATCTACGGTACCTTCTGTTTCTTTGTCATGTAATTTCCTTGTCCAACCTTTCTATGTTTAACTGCAATTTTTCTATGTTTCTATTCTGTTGACAATGCATAATACTGTGAAGCAATTTATGACTGTCTTTGAAAGGTGCTATACAAATACATTTTACTTACTTACTTGCACACGCAGATGTGAAATACACTTGCCTTAGCTGTATCACACCATCTCGATGTCTGTCTAGCAATGCAATCAATGCATTATTCTAACAACAGCTAAACGAAACAACTTTATAGATTACTACTTTTTTTGTACCGTAGCCTATGGTGCCTACCATGATATGGTTGGTTGTTCGCAAGCTGATGACAATCGCCATCTGTTCATCTTTTGGGCTAATTATATGAGCATATATATCCTGCACAGCACTTCAGAAGAGTCCTATTTCATTAGGTAGGCTATAAACTCGAAGTAGGGACTGACAGACGAAGTGGAACCATTTTTCCGACGCCATTTTGCCGACACAGACGACATTATTACAGATCAATATGACTAGACCAGACCAGGCCTATGCATAGGGGTTACGGAGGAAACGTTAGGAAACACGGTGAGTAGGGGAGAATGGGCATAAAATATACACCGAACAAAATTATAAATGCAACACTTTTGTTTTTGCCCATATTCATTCATCATGAGCTGAACTCAAAGATCTAATATTTTTTCTATGTAGACAAAATGCCTATTTCTCTCAAATATTGTTAACAAATCTGTATAAATCTGTGTTAGTGATCACTTCCACTTTGGCAAAATAATACATCAACCTCACAGGTGTGGCACATCAAGATGCAGACAGCATGAGGCAGCCTCTTTTACAGCCGACTGGTGTAACAGGCAAAGTTTGCTGGTGGAGAAAATCTATTTGTAATTGTAGCCCAGGCTTAATAACACTTTTACTTTGAAACATTCATTTTGATTTATTTAAAATGTTAGTAAGGTGATACCATCTTTATACTATCAAACTGTTCAAGTCACCATTAAAGGTTAACTTTTATATCTTAGGTTAATTGTAATAGACATACAAAGCAGCCAATAGGTGAATTCCGTGAAACTGACCCAATCAGCTATCAGCTATGCTCCGGTTGTTTCACCTTGGGATTTCCGTCTTTTCTCTGCCTTTTGGAACTCGTGCTTGTATGCAGGAGGCTGCGTTTATGACTGATAAAGAATTGTGCCTGAATCTAAAGGTTGAGTTAATTACCTGACGCTAAGCTTTATTGTGAGTTTGCTAGCGTCCATTGATAACGTTCTTCAAGCCTCTTAAGCCAGTTGGTTCGTCTTTTGAGTCATCCTAAAGTCCGCTAGCATTTATGCTAATTAGTGCTAATACACGATTGTGTAATGAAGAGACTGCTGTATGTCACAATACGGCAACTAGGCACAATAGGCTGGCGGAAAACTGTATGTTGTCTCTCGGCATAAAATGTATGTGTGTTCTTATGAAACAAATGTTACTTTTATAATGTTAACTGTTGTTAAATGAATGATGTGTGTGATATTAATTAGGCTTTGCTGGGGTTTAATGTGACGTGACGAGGCACATTTTTAGTGCATTCTTTCTACTGTTACCGGTGCAGGGAAGGATAAATAAGCACGCGATGCTCTTAATACCCCTACATCACAGGACTGTAGCTAAAATGGTGGGGAATAACAAATTGATGGATGTTACATACACTTTATACAATTTCATTTATATTAATATTGAGGTTAAGTGAAAGTTAAATTAGAAATGTATCTTTTATAGTTTGTGATATAAATGTACTTGTGATATTCAAGTAAAGAAACTTAAGCTTGACACTAAATTAGAGATTGTAATATTGCTATCACAAGTTTACTAAAATATTGTTATTTTCATAGTAGCCTGTAGCAATTGATTCAAGATAATTTACCTTATTTATAGGTCAGGTTTTTGGTAACTGTTGGAGACTTGAGGAATATGGACCAGCTTGTTCCAGACGTCTTCAGATTCTGAGAAATATAGATTCCCAGTCCGGTTGGCTGGGTGGCGAGCTATTTACCCAGGATCGCTTCCTTCCATTCATCACGGGGGTAGGACAATACCAGTACAACCTCAAAAAGGGCCCAACATTAAGACTAGATTCATGTCAACAAAACAAGTTGAATAAGAAAGAACTGAACTAAATCAAAAAGAGATTTATTTTATTTGCGCACTTTATTATTTTATTTTATTATTTTTCATATAATCTGTAATTTGAGAAAATAACTGTGTAATGAATACAATTTTGTTTAAATGCTCATCCCAGTGCGATATTCTCTTTTATTGACTGCTCAATTCTCTGGCTGTTAAGAATCTAGTTATTCTGATACTGGTCCAAATATACAAATATAATCTATACAACTATTAGATAAAATATAATATTCATATCCCTATTACTATATAGTAACAAGGGTTACATAGAGCAGGACGGGCCCGCCTCCAAATATCACGTGCCCTGAAGAGAGAGCCCAACCCCCTTCTAACTTTTGGGTATAAGATTCAGGCCCTGCCTTTGGTCTTGTCCCGGGACATTTCTTTTAATCTTTGCTTGTACATATTGCGTGTTGTTAATTTTGCTAGTATTCTTAAGAACAAAGGAACCTACCTCGTCAAGCCACGACGACTAAAACCTCAGAATAATTCGTTTTAGGCTGGAATTCAGCCAACTCTTATTTTGTGTATTCAAGTGTATATATACATCAACGGTATCTTAATTCCGCTACTTTCGTTGAATAAGTATAATTTTCGTGATTCAATTTTTGTTCGTGCTAGAATAAATTCTAACGTCGAGAGCAACACCCAACGATCTTTTATCAGTGAAATTCGGTTTCGTCTTTTGGAAGACAGCGGAGCGGACCCACAGTTCACGGATGGCCAAAGTAGCTCTTTTGAAGTCTTCCCCAGGTGAAGCCACCTGGAACGCTAACTTGCCGTTCGGTAAAGCACTCGCCTGAACCGACAGCAGTAAGCTCGTGGACAGGAACCTCTTTCGATCCGATTGGCTTTTCGCCTAAACGAGAGGTATCCAGGAGACGTGAGAGAACAGGCCCAAACCGGCCCAGAGAGAGAAGTCCCGTGACCCGGCTGCCTGACTGCCACAGCGCCCCTCCGTTCAAAAAGGTAAAAATAATTCAAGTTAATAGATGGTGTTGTGCTGCTCTAGAGGTTTCCTTCTTTCTTTCTTCATCTTATGATTGCTTCCAAACCTAGCCTGTGCCCCAGCTCAGTGCTAGCTACAGAAAAGATATGATAGAAGTGTTTATACAGACCAAGCGGTTGTAGTTTCCTCATGTCCAATTGGTTCCGTTGCTTCAGCCCATATAGTTTCTTATTAATAGCTCCTAAACTAATTTCCATGGTTCTAAGAAGGTCTATATCGCTGTGTTTTGATTGCTGCTATTGTTATGTCTGTTTGTTTGATATATGCATTGTATAACCCCCACTTGTATTTACTGGTTTTATAATAAACTCACATTGGAATAACTTTAACTGGTCTAGTGCTGGAATTGTGTACACACCAAGAGTCACTGTATTTGAAAAGAACTTTGAGTCCAGATATTTGACTGACTGATGGTAAAGCGCCTGCCGCAGATCCCACTCACTGCGGGACACCTTTGGTAAATTACTGAGGGATTGTATAAATATCTGAATGGGTGGTGCCCCGTTTATGGATATTAATATTCATAATAATAATAATAATAATAATAATTGTACATGACCCCTACAGGGAGTAATACACCCCTCCAGGACGGTTTAGATGCAATAAGTGATGGTAGGCAAACCAAATTTAGCATTAATAGTATAATACTATTTTCACATTAAGCCACACTTAAGAACTTCATCATCGGAACATCAAAGCATTTAGCAATTTGTGAAATAAGAGTGCTCTGTCAATTTTAACATTAACAGACGCCACAGAAGTCCCAGTTCAGAGTAACTGACGCTGTCAGATGCCACTTGAGTCCCAGGTCCAAGGAAATGTCCAATAGCACTAGACACTACCAGGACTGCTCAACAACCATAGCGCGTGTCTGAATTGGAGACTTGGCTTCTGCAGTAATAGCCACCGCCATCCACACATTACAGTAAATTCATCCAAAAATCTGGAGTATGGTCCAGGGGGGCAGTATACAATAGCGAGATAAAAAGGCTTAGAGCTTGTTGACCGCATTACAAGTAACTCAAATGATTTCATGTTATTCACCTTGGGATTTAGATTAATGTTAGAGTTAAAAATCAGCGCAACCCCACCACCTTTTTTGAATGAACGAGCAACATGGGAGCTAATATAACTTGGTGGTGACGCATCATTTAACGGTATGAATTCATTCTGTTTCAACCAGGTTTCGCAGAGGCCTAACATATCTAAGTTATGTTCTCTAATTAGGTAATTTACTAGCAATGCTTTAGATGATAGTGATCTAATATTAATGAGGCCAACCCTCAGAATACTTGTTTCACTCTGTAATAGTGACCCGTCAACGTCACTCCCCTTCACGTCACATTGTTTTGGGGGATGCTTGTATTTCAGTTTATTTGATGCACAGCGGGAACGTAACAAAACAGGTATATGGGAGATACCGGTAACTGAGTCACCTATAACTAGAGTACACTACTTATCTCGGTTCTCTGACATCGGAGACACAGGTGAACGATCGGGACTAGCCAGAAGTGAAGAGCGATTTGAAAGCAGGAGGATGTATTCCAAACCGCTCATCCCTAATGACAACCCACTCCGTCCCGCTCCGCGACGTCCAGAGACCAAGGTAAAGTCCTTAGTAATGGGACTAGGAGGCCCGCTACAGCCCATGCTATCCAGAGTGTCCGTCACATCTACATCTATGTATGTGTATATTATCCCTCTCTAGGTGATGGACACGTCTCTAACAGAGACAACATATCTAGTAGTAAACCACACGAAGAGCAAGGTGCCATACTCACAAAACTCGTCGTTGATCAGTATTGTTGTTGGTACCAGTGCTAGTAGCTAGTGGCTATCGCCGAGCTCCCGGATTATTCAATTACAAGTCTTACTTATTTTAGTTTAATTCACTTTAAGGTTACAGTGAATCGTGTGTTTAGCTCATAGAGTCCGTACAGAGATTTAATATTCTCTCTGATTCGTTTCCCCGTGCGTCTCTCAAATTGCAGCAGCAGTTCAGTCGTAGAAGCGTAAAAGCACAAGTAAAAGTACACACCTCAATAGCCTTATAACTGCCCAGAACTGTACATTTCTTCCCCGGCTCATTATAATTTGAACCACAAAAAGAGAGCCTTGAGGTCTTTATAAATATAATAAATAATTTAAAATCACACCTCTTAACAAATACATTGGGAGATAAATGTAGTTATGATAAGAGAATTGTAATTTCCCCCTTCCTAGTATTATTTTACTAATGGCTGCTTTGCCGAGGCAGAGATGCCCCCCCCCCCCCCCATCCCCCCATTCCATTGCATTACTTGTGCTTTCCAGAATTACATTTTTGGATTCAGGTACATGCCTAATTTCTTTACAGAAAAGTATTTTGTATAGATTGGCTGTACATGGTATTGATCTGCGCTGCAATAAGTATTTCTGGCCTACCTCATTGGACCAACACATTGAGCTGGTGGGAAAATAAATGACTGAGAGTACTGAATAAACACAGTTATAGAACACACAGACTCGATGTGGACATGCTCTCTTCTGTAGCATCAGCAAAAACTATCCATACTCTTTATGCAATGATCTGGTGTCCTCGCTACAGACAAAGAACTGCATAATTGTAACTCAAACGTATGGATCTATGGTACATCCTCCCTAAATTGCTTATGCTAAGAGATTCAGTGATAATTTAATATGAATTATTTCCACATTTAGTTTTTTCGCCCCATTACAAACTGCTGCTATTGTTTGGCACTTTGTTCACAAAGTCCAATATAATAATAACAACTTTATAATAGCATTTAAAATGAAGAATGCTGCCCTTATATACTGTACATGAACAGTGTGAATACTACCTTACAAGGCCTTGTAAAGGCCAGTTTTTATAGGATGACCATATTTTTTATTTCAAAATAGAGGACATTGGAGTCAGGATGGCAGCAGGGTTGACAGGTACCCATAGTGGGTGGAAGGTTGATAGCCAGGAGTAACCAGGCACTATTCACTTTGTGAATAGGTCTGGGTATGCTCCATTTGGAAGTGTTCGCAGATGTTTCCTCCTACTTGGCGTAGACCTCTGGTTACTGTTGAAACCATTGGGCAGCACTGAACCAGTTTGCGTTGCTACAAGTTTTTTAATCGTCTCATCTAGCTCTACCACTATTTGGAAACACGCTTGACGTCAACGTCATCTCACTAACCCACGCTGATTGGAGCACCAGCAGGGTGGCTGTGAAACCGTTAATGTTATCAGGGTTTCCAGACTGTTATCTCAGCGAAAGTAAATCGAGATAAAAGAAATAGTCGGGGTGGAGCCAGGATAGAAGGTTGATGCTGTGGGGTTGGAATAGTTGACACAGTGCTTCCACAACCATGCAACTATGGTATTTAACTATTAAGCAGGCAAATACACTTTTGTGAAATTCAGCAAATAAATACTCACTGTCCGTTATGTGTATGTGCTGAAATAATACTCTTTTAATAATAATCTTTTCTGCTAAGTGGTGCAGACACAACACTATTCGAGCTTTGGCAATGCGGAACAGAGCTTCTGAAAAAGCACTCTATGGCATTAAAGTGAGAGGGGTTTTTGATTTGATCAAGTTCAAACCAACAATCTTTCTCCAGATTGACTGACTCCACCTTTAATACATAATCGTTATCTGCACGAACGCGTCTATGCTCAGCAACAAATCTCTTAACAGTACGATGATAATGCTTAAGTTGCTGTGAAATATCTTATGGTTTTCATACCTTGTCCAAAACATTGCACTATTTGACGCTTTTCCACAGCAGAGAGATCCTTTTTCTTTCCCATATTGCTTGAAACCTGTGGCCTGTTTAATATTGTGGAAGTCCTTCTTTCCTTTAATTGTGCTCACTTGGAAAACTAATTATCACAGGTGTCTAAGATTGATTTCAGTGATCTAAAGAGCCTGGAGACACAATACCATGAGTTTGATTGAAAAACTAGATATTTCATGTTTATGACACTTAATTGCAATTTGCATAATAATTTGGAATGCGGTGTATACAGTATAGTGCACAATATGCAGGCATTTGCTGTAGTGGTGTAATTCTTGAAGCACATGTTATTTTACCTCAGTCACATTATTAGTTAAATTTTGATTTAGTAACTAATGGTCGATTTTATGTTGGCCAGTGGAATTCTGGGATATGATGATAATATGATAATATTATATGCATAGCCAAATCATTTTACGAGTAGCCTGTTAAATTTCAAGTGCGGGAAATGCAGAAATGGATTATAAACATGAAAGCGGACATAAGAAACAAATAATTAAAAAGGCAGCCGAAATGCAAAGATTCTTAAAGAGTATAATTTTAGTAGCTTTGAGCAAGTGGTCCTCTTCTAAAATGATGTGTATTAAAACTTAATTAGCCTAATGTATAGAGCTCAATGGGACAGAGCAGCAACTGAACTTGTCAAGCATAAAGTAATCCTGGAGTGTGCTCTAATGAAGTAAATTCTACTTCATCCAAATTTCAATTTAAACTAAAGTGATTGCGGACGATTGTAGCCCTCACACTGTACAATCAAATCGTCTGTCTAGACGGTTGAGTTCTCAATATTTAAGTACTCAAATGTACGACCCACCATCAAGCCCGACTTGACTGCTCACACAGTACAAGTAAAATAAGCCTGTCGGCCCCTGCGGAAGCTCCTTTGAGGCAGGGAGAGGTTAAGCAAATAAGAAGTTGTTTTTTTTTTTTTGCTAGATGACAGTTTAAAATTCAAAGTCACGTTATTACAATAACAATAACAACATTGTTCCTGCACTCCCCAACAATGCCGTTAATAATAGCCTACAATAAATAGGCCTATATATGCTATAAAACATTAGGCCTACTTAACGTTAAAGAGTAGGCTAAATAGGTCTACATTTAACAATTGATTTGAAAGAATAATTAAAAAAACAGCCACACAGACTATAGGCAAGCCTACAAGCAAGGCTGTTAATGTTGCCACAGCTCAACCAGTCAGCCTCCAAAGTCACTGTCCATTTCATGCTACCACGGTGCTTTTACAACACTTGCACCGGCACAGTGAGGCAAAAAGGCACCTGATTTGGGGAATAAACTTGAATCTCTGCTTTAACTGTGCAAGATCCTGATGACAACCGACCACATTTTTGACATTGTCAGAAATTAATCATGTCATATGTTGGAAGGTCGGGAGCTGATCCTTGCAACCCCCTGTAAAACTGCACGGCAAACGACGTCCGACAAGCCGAATTTCGGCCTGACTCCTGATGACTTGTGCGATCAGGCATTGTATGTCCAGCTTCAATATATTCATGTGCATTCACAAATTTAAACCACTTTTAAACATGGAAGGTGTGAGGAGGCGCTTTATTCAGTCAGTTACTTTCATATTAGCTGCAAGCTCAAATAATCTCTTGATCAAGACAAAATGTGTATTTGTATTAATGAGCCCCCTGCAGCCCCAAGGCAGGGCTTTCCACACAAGCATGTTTCTTCTTAGTTCTTCTTCAGCAGGTTAGAAGGCACACAGTACATCTCTTTGTGTTGGTGAGTGACAGGTGCACTTTCATCATACAATGACTAACACAACTGAGGATGACCACCACCTCTAATTGCCCCATCTACATTATTCAGCACCATAGATCTGCACTTATTAACAATCAACCATTTGTTATCATGGCCTGAGCCAATCACAGAATACCACAGTTGGTAATATATGATAATCTTTGGGTCAGTTTCCAAGCTTGCCACCACTGAAGATGCTTTAAAATTGTACTATCAACAGCTTGCTATGAATACCATTTGCATAAACACAATATACTTATTTATAGATGATGCGTTCGCCTTCCACAGGTAATCGCTAAAGGGAAGGGGGGATAAACCTGATGCTTAAGACTGAAAAACCTGAATCACATGGCCTGATATCATGACTTGGCAAATGTAATATATATTTAAGAGAGAAAGATTTAGAAAATGTTTGTTTTTTTCTTTATCAGCTAATGTAGTCGTTATGCCCCACAGAAGCTTAATGGCCGTACATTGAGCTGTCTAGCATGCTGTACCTGTCTTCTCAAGGTTGGTGCATAATGCAGTAGGACTAGGACTAGACTCTTTTCTCCCCCTGCGATGCCTTTCAATTAAGAGGGGATTATTAGCATATGACAACTTGCCAAATGGGATGCACTTCTATTCAAGAATATTATGTAACCTGAAGCTTTTCATTCTTAATTAGAGTAGACTACACACAGACATGTACACACACACACACACACTGCACAAGGTGGTAAATAAATACATTTAAGATCTTTGTCTCATGATCTTTTCATATGTGTTAAACACCCATTCCCAAGGTTCCACTCTATTTACATGCATCACACACATAAAACCAAAACACTAGTCTATATAATACACCAGTAATGAATAAGACTTTTGATCAGGCAGTGTTCAGGTCAGACTGTCATACACGTGCTGCTACCCACTGATTTCTGTACTGTTTTTGTGTAAGATAAAATCAGAAGCCTATTGCCAATGCTATTCATTATGCTTCAAAGAATGGCTCTATTTTAAAACGTTTATAAAACCCTATAATTTCAGTGCCCTAACGTGTATGCCTGAAAGTCAGCGAGACAATGTACAGGAGCAAAAATCACTCCTGCTTAAAGATAGAATTACGCCGCGGTGATTTTCGGGAGCGACTGCTTATCAACAGAAATCACCATGTTGCTGGTGGACTCTTTAAGCTAGAACTACACCAAGGCGTGGACTAGCGACTGGGCGTCTTCTAGCGAAAGCCTAATTACCATTTCTTTCGTGGCGATTGTGCGTGGATGCTCTTTTAGCTACCTTCTGAGTCTGCACGGACAACCCAGAAAACAGCATCAAGGAGGTAGCGGGACTATTACTGACAGCTAGTA
>JAODLL010000166.1:0-14277 GCA_026546735.1 Forbesichthys agassizii | reverse complement strand
GAGAGAGAGAGAGTGAGAGAGAGAGAGAGAGAGATAGAGAGAGAGAGAGAGAGAGAGAGAGAGAGAGAGAGAGAGAGAGAGGGTATATAATTGTAAAGATAATTATTGGAAGAAGAAATATTTTATTATGTGCTTCATCTGGTGTCATGATGACAGGCTGAAAAAAATTCGGCAAGGAGCCATTTTGAAAGGTAATGTTGAAACAAACAGACAGACACTACATATGTTGTTTGGTGACTTTTTTCTTTCTGTGTTTATTCATGGGAACTTTTCCCATTTCTTCATGTGATGCTTACTGGTTAAATATATACACATTGTGTTTTGTTATTATAGCAGAACAATGGAAACATACATGTAGGCTATAGTTGTAATGTATCCTAACCTTAACTTTAGGTCTTATTTTTAACTGTATTTACTGCCAAGCCAGTTTGCTTCAGGCAAAGTGTACATCATCTAAATGTGAATGCATTGTGTAAAAGCACTAACTTTATTATATTATCTTGGTAACATTTTTAAAGATTTTATATATTTGTGTGTTAATATAAATTACATTTGAAAACTCTGCAGGCCAAAAACAAAAACCCATCTGTAAACATAAGAGTACAATAAAGGATAAATAAAGCATTTATAGAAACAAAGATGGTTTATTTATTTAATAAAGTTGGGAATTATGACGAGACGTGTATTCATTAAAACGGAGATGTGACCTTTGCAACTGTATGCATCATCAGAGCACCATTCAGTGTTCCCTCTGGCCAAGCTGGAAGCCCATTTGAAGTAAGAAGTCATCTGAAAACCAAAACATGCGGTAAGAAAAATAAAATAAAAAATACAATAGTTCACCTGCATTGCTCTGAACCAGTCAATATTATTGTCAACCAATGGAACAAATTATGCATATATACTGTATTATAGTATATCTTACAGGCCAGAATGCATGAAAAGAAGATTATTGTGGATGTAAAATAATATAATGTAATTGAAGTTACATTTGACAGGGTACGGACTTTCTCCCGAGCACAGATCCTACAGGATTTTCATCTACAATGTCAATCGCTTGCTGCTAAAGACTACAAAGGCTTCAAGCAAGAGTTTGAGGTGAGGATTGCAAGTGGATTGAGTGGAATGAGCATGATAATGTGCCAGTGGACAGCATCATTCAGTGTGTCACAATAACATTGTCTTGTTTTCTCTGAAAAAGGAACTGAACTATGTTGGCAAAGCTCTATCCAGCAAAGCAGGGGAATTAGAGGCGAACCAGGAGAAGAACAGGTACCCCTACATTTTACCATGTAAGTCAGTTAAGTTTGCAAATACATTCTTTGGCATCTTCAACAACGTTTTGGATACTTATTTGCCGTGATCTCTTTTTTCTGGGGAGTACAGATGACCACTGTCGAGTGAGGCTGTCCCTTCAAGCATTCCAGCCACATTCAGACTACATCAACGCAAACTTTGTGCCTGTAAATAATGCTTCAGTCATTCAAACCAAACTGATTTTTATATATGTCAGTCTGCATGCCATGTCAGTATGCCTCTGTTTATTGTCCATTTACCTCCATTATCTCTCAAGCAAATGTTCTAAGCGGTTGACCTGTATTTAGGGTGGCAGCTCAGAGAGGGACTTCATCTGTACCCAGGGTCCTTTGCCCAGCACTATGGCTGACTTTTGGAGGATGGTTTGGGAACAGAATGTCAAAATAATTGTCATGGTGACAGCCTTGAGACAAAAGGACATTGTGAGATACATTCATTCATACTGTATATTTTGCACTGTTCCTTCTACACACATGGAAATAGACACCTACATTAGGCCAGCTATAGACGTGTATCTAACAGTCCGAGGATGTACAGCTAGATAGATGGATGGCCTTACAAATTGTAACGGAGTAAAGGAGTGCTCCAAAACTGCTCCAAATACAACTTAATTTTGTACTGCCCTACAGGTGCTGTGTAATCAATATTGGCCTCTGGAAGTAGGAACTTTTTGTCATGGATTGATCCAAGTGACTACAGTGTCACGTAAAGAAGGTCCAGATTACTCTATTTCCACCATAACTCTGAGACAGGTATGTGTATGGCACATATGATCCACTTTAGTTCATTCTGGGGCATGGTCTGTCTGGTTTGTTTTGAATGAATGCTTGTGTTTTAGAGGGGTTGCCCAGCAGAAAAGACAGTCACACACTACTACTATCCTGTTTGGCCTGACCAGGGGGTCCCCAAGGATCGGCCCTCATTGTGTACCTTCACGGAGCATGTGAGACAGCATTTGGAATCCATCCCGCACTTGGGTCCTTCTCTGATACATTGCAGGTCTGACCTTTAACCTTGAGCCCATCTGAATATATTTGGGGGAAAGTAGCTACTGCTGTTTAAAACCAGGGTTAGGTGGGTTTCAAGCAAAAGGGCCAATCCAGACACAAACCAAGGAATATACCTTGGAATGGATTTTTACATTTAAAATAATTATTTTGTGAGTTTATGGGCTTCATAATTGTTTGAGTATGTTAGGGTATTTGGACATCAATCCCTTAAAGCAATACTCGACTATGTAATATATGATACAAATCATAAACGTAAAACCTATTAAATTCCGGTCTGGTTCTGGTCTGCAAACCAAAAAATATGTTCTGCTAAATCTCAGCATGAGAACATACAAATTATTGAGGTAAGAAAGCCAAAGTCAAAGGTTTTTTAAATAAAACTAATGGCCAGTTTCACATGGAGTAAGGCTAGTCCAAGATAAAAACAAAAACGCAATAAAGATCTCCATTGAAAAACGTTCTTAGTCTAGGACTAGACTTAATCCATGTCTGTGAAACCGGCGTTAAAGCTGATACCATATTTACAATTATCATTGCAATTCAAATGGCTTGTAACTTGAATATCCATAAGCCTACGCCCTTTTTGTGTGGATTTGTTTTTTCTTTTACTGTACATACAGCTGCTAGAGTACTTACAATTGTTAACTTGTAAGTAAATCCACTGCTAAACCGCTCTCCTATTTAGAATGTGTAGATGGCCAGTAATAAACAAGCATCACTTTCCATGTAACTGTTTTTCCGTGCTTTATCCAGTCTCTCTCCATTTGACTCCATGACTCTACATTCTCACATGCCCCTTTAGCGCTGTTGCCTTTATTCGCTTAATAGATTAATCAAATAGTGTATATACAAATACATAAATTGATAAGTTATGAATGTGGCAACAAAATTGCGATTCCTTTAGTTTGAAGATTGGTCTTGGTAAAGGAACCCCACTGAATGTAATGTATGCATACTCAATAAAAATAGGATAGTAAAGGAATCCCACTGTAAGTACTGTATGCATAATGGGTTTCTTTCATCTCGCTGCGTTTCAGTGCCGGTGTAGGTCGTTCAGGAGCATTTGTTACACTGCTGTGGATGATGCAGCTATGCATCAGGGGCATCCATCCAAAGATACGGGCTGCTGTGGAGGATCTACGTCAACACCGAATGTGGATGGTCCAGAATCTGGTCAGTACTTCTTTGAACAAGATCTTCAAGCAGTGAAATTCTCACTTGGAAGAATGGTTGTACTTTAAGTTATACAAACATGTTTCTCCCCTCAGGAGCAGTATATATTTGTTCACCGCTGTCTGCTCTACTGGCTCAGTGGAGGAACTGGGTGAGAATACTGCTAGAGTTCACTTACTGACATCGAAATAAAGATTATCCCATTCCAACAACACACAATTGTCGTTTACATTAAGTGTTGCCTTTCAACAGACCACAAAGTGACCTGTCCATTTCTGGCCGAAATAAGGAGCGGCATCGTAGCTCCTCTAGGCACAGACGAGGGAGCAGGAGACATTCACGACAAGGCCCTCCTCCCTTGAACCCGCCACAGAGCACAATGCAACAGCTGCTCCATCCTGGGAACCTACTACGGAGGATAATCCCCTCCTCAATGTGGTTCAATTCACACTAAAACTAACTCATAAACACACACAGGCACACCAACACTGTGCAGCGTACCAAGGATGACGTGTCGCAGGATCGTGTATGTTGCCAAGTGACAGCAAGGCCTGAGGGCAGCAGATAAACGGTGAAAGACGAGCCCATAATGTTTTTGTCAGGAGGCAACCTGCCGATCCTGTCGAGCCAGTTTCTCCAGACTGGATTACTAAACCACACAAACTGAGCCAGTCAATCAAGCTATTCTGTGAATTAAGAAAGCTCTGGCCACGGGATTAACAGTAATACATGTCAAGGACCTTCCTTTAAGGTGTAATGTACATTTAATGGTGGCATTTGTTGTTAATTGTTTTGTTTTTTATAAAAACTCTTTTTATAAATCACCAAATCATCAACGATGAAAACTTTGGTGTGGTGTGTTTAGAGAGGGAAACGCATAGCGGCTGTACAAAAAGGTCATGTTTGGTTCAAAAACACAGGCACTGCTCTTCTCCTTAGATGACTGAAACATATTACAGTACACAAAGGAGCTATGAGTATTTCACATCATAGACCAACATGGGAGACCCCACTTTTGTCAAGTCTTTTAAGTGCATTGTAATAAACAAGTATGATACAGTAAGATCCCTCTAGCAATGAGTATATAGAGAGATTTCTTCACCACACCCCATGTCTTTTATGAAGATGCAATGATAGCTATGAGACACGTTTATGCCTGAAGCCACTTATGCTGCAGGTCTGAGTTGATCCAGCAGTAGGCGCTACAGCCTAAGCATCTTTCACTGCAAGTATATAACCTCCAGAATTCCTATATGAATGCCAGCGCAGCTCATGGCTGACTGGGCTAGAAACGTTTTAAAGAGGGAGACACCATAAATCCTGCAGGAGGACTGCAGGAGTAAATGTCAAGCTTTCTAACTTGGGAGTCTAAAACACCAATAAGGTGCTTGCTGTGCGACATGACCATAACGAACAAACAGTATGTACGCTAAGGGACAAATTAAAACATGAAGAGCAACATGGAGAAGGACAATCCGAGAAATATTATAGGACATATATTACAGATTAAAACAGAAATGGCAAATGAAAATGTACAATTATTTAACTAACTTGGTAGTGAAACCAACATCTTAAAATAACATTTAAATTATAATTCAGGTCCAATAAAAAGATTAGACACTACATCCTTTGGCAAAAAAATGTTGCAGAGAAATGATGCCCATGTAAGGCACAATCTGTGAACTGTATTTTCTTATGTACAGTCAGTGTCCAGATACGCAGAATCATGGTGATTTTAAACATGCCACGCTTACAGTGTTTCAAGGGGACATGAGAGAATAGAAAACCATCGATAGTCACAAATTAAGTGGGTGGGTGAGGCAAAAGAAGGAACAAAGATTATCTGCTCCTCCCTCACACCCCTCCCCATCCCCGCCCAGTTCTCCTCCAGTCCAGCTAGTGCAAGTTCCCTGACATGGTGATGCCTTCCTGGATCTCTCGCACAACAAGGATGCGGGCGAGCATGTGCTCAAGTGTTTCTCGTGGGATTGGCTGAGTAGAGTACCATATGGGGCTGTTTGGAGCCACCACTGGCTCGGGGGTCAGGTAGAAGGTGTCGTTACGACCTTTAGCACTCTGTGGACTGACGAGGCAAAAAGTAAACAAGGTAAGACAATTGGTTAGTATAATAATAATAATAATATAAAAAAGGTGTGATGCAAAAATAACAAACCATTTAGTACTTTTAGTACAATTTATTATTACAATTATAAAAAAAACTATTGCGTAACTACTACTGGCAAATGGACTAAGCATACAATGTCTTTTATTTATCTTTTAAAACATGTTTCAAAGGAGAGCACCTTCATTCATCACAAACTACAGTCATCACAATTTTTGTTCATGCTTAAAATACTCATGGTTTTTATTTTAAATGGGACTGTGCAGCCCTTTGAGACTGTAATGTGATTAAGGGCTATATAAACCAATCTGACTGAACAAATACGTTTCTTTCATGAATGTAGCCACATTATTTTACAAAGATTTAAACAGGGATTGTAATATCCCTTAAAAATACAAACAATGAGCAAAAATGCAAGAGGCATTGTTACTAGTTGGTTGTGCTGCTCCACAACAAATCATATTCAGTGTGTATTGTCGTTTTTCCTCTTTACCATTTGAAGAGGTAGAAGTCGTATAGCTTGATTGGACAACGTAGAGGGTTTTCTGGGTCTTCAAGCTGTTCTGAATACATGTCATCCGTCACTGAAACAGAGAGCAAGTCATTGTCAAGATCAACATTATTTAAAAATGTGAATTCCTTAACAATAGCAACCTTAAAATAATTGGCTTCTCACCCTTCTGTCCTATAAAACGATCTGCAGACTTTAAGTATCGAATGCTGGTGCTCTTGTCTTTAGGGTTGTTGGGGCTCTTTCTGGCATGTCTCAACACCTTGGAAAAAGCTACTTTTAGATGCTGCTCCACTGTCCTTAATTGGAAATACCTGGAGAAAGTAGGAAGTCGAAATGTGTTTTGCTAGTGTGCCTATTTCACTGGTGAATGGCATATAGGATGCCACAAACTGTAAATTAACATACAGAAGCAGGATGCAGCATATGTGACTTACTTTGTATTGAAAAACATTAAAGTTGTGAGTAGTGTTGATGGCGAATGGGCTCCAAGCTGTTTACATTCCCAAAGCATTTCTTCTGTCACATGACTGGGGATGATATACCCTGATGGAGGAAGGCCATAACAGGATTATAATGGGGTGTATTCAGCTCCTTTGAATATAGCTAATGTGAAAGCATCAATGTTTCCTAGAAAAACGCACCATTACTTTTAACACTGTAGAATGATGTATCGCTGCAGACTTACACAGCATTTATGAAAAATATGGACCACTATGCACAAAGACGTCATTTGGAAAAAGTTGCCATGTTTGTCAAGTATGGCAGTACATTTATCAAGTAAGCTAAACGTGATAAACATATTTACGTGGTTACCTAGTGGGTGGACTGTTGGCCTCCATGGCTCCAGAATTTGGTGCAGACTCTGAGAGAAGCGGGTGTAGTATGGATCTGAGAAGATGTCATCTACACGACTATTATCAAACAGGTACTGGGTAAGAAAACAGGACAGGGAATAGGAACAGAAGAAAACGTCAGTCTTTCCATACAAACACAATATGTGGATAAAAGTGTGATAGTGAACGCACCTTCTGTATGCTGAGAAAGACATAGTAGAGAACGTCAGCTTCGTACGAGTCTCCTTCCAGCCCCCGGGCCTCTTGAGTCATTAGAGACAGAGCCATGCTAAGCTCAGCCACGGCACACGACACCAGGTCCTCCTGGAAACGCAGCGCCTGCCGACCTGAGAACACACCGGTTTAAGGTCAGGCACAAATAGCTAGGAATGGCATTAAAGTAAGGAAAAATCGAACATAACATTTATATGTTGGCTGGTGCACTCACGTCCAATTGGCGCAAGTTTATTTTTTTCTTCTTTGTCTAGTTCTGAATTTTTTCTTTGAGCCCAAATTCGCCACACCTCGAGACCCTCTTCTGGCTTGAGAGAGGCAGGCAACAGCAGCTCCTGTACTTGAAGCTGATGATGGCCTTGGCCATCCACCTCTGCTACTGCAACCGTCTGGCCCTAGAAACACATACGGCAACACATTCCTATTCGTGGGTCTTTGGTAAAGCCAATTTATGCTTCTGCGTCAAAGATACCATTATGTGCTCTACTTCGGCAGCCTAAACGAGACATGGCATCTCCGTATATTGAGGAGTGGCGTGTGCCGTCAATGCGTGCAGGTTTGCGGGGCCAACAGACGTGCGCAGAAGTATAGGACAACAATAAACGACGCCATAGGCTCAACGCAGTAGCATAAATCTTCTGTGCTGCTAGCATGCTAACTCCTGCCAGACGTTAACCTCAATGCATAATAAATAATGGTTAATTGTTTACATAGGACTTACATATACTACAGAATTACATTCTGTAGTCTTCTTATTTCTATACTTTCTGCCACTAGATGGCACACTAGTATTAGCTTCTCAGCCAAACAAGGACACTTCTTGTTGACGCCCACACATGCTCACTATGCTGTGGGCCAGTACTAGGTAAACAAAAAAAAAATTATGAGATTGGATTACATTAGTTACAACACCCTGCTTAAGACAATATTCCACTATATCTTTTACGTAGAAAATAGTAATTGTTTGCTGCTATATTCATGTTTAAATAGACAACTTTTTTAAAAAATCTACAATTTGGAAGAACACCGTAGCTTCATTGCAAGTTACAAAATGCAAGCAGACGATCGAACACTTTGGAACGACATGATGGCAAAACAGACAGCGGCCAGAGACTGAATTCAAAATAACCTAGAAAGATTGGGACGGTTTTCATACCTTGGCGGACATTATGAATATTTTAATGACACACGTCAGATAGGTTTTGTGAAAGAGACACCCACAAGAACGGTAACTGCTGCGTCATGCCTAACCAACCCACCCACAAAGACGACACAGTATCTGAGTGTGTGCGCGCTGCGTGTCTTGCAATTTCTCAGCAAAATGACACACACCTTTCTAAATAAAGTGTGATATTATTCCACATCGTTTTGATTGAGTAAAGAAGCGAAGGCAACACTCGTTGCCATAATTGGCATACTTGGGTTAATTCCATGAATGAGAACACATGCATTCTATAAATCGATTTGTATTGTGTATAAAAAGGCTCAATCTAGTGTTGAGCTAAATGTGAAATGAAAATTTAAGTTTAATTATGGTACTAACGTATATGAGAGCTCAACAGGCATATGTAGCAGGTTGGGTGTTTGTCTGCATGAGTGCAGTTCTGTATTCTGTAAACGCGACACAAAACCGTGGACGTTTGTATCGCGATTTCGGTTTCAGAATCGTTACACCCATACTATGAAGAGTTTAGATGGAAAAATGTCAATCTGACATCTTTTATTTTTTATTATTGTCAATATTTATTTTATTTTTGTTCAGTGACACACAGCATTTTCATTGTAATAAAGGTGAAAAGAGTTAACCCAAATATGGAAACCTAATAAAAATTTGTGTTTTAAGCAGCTAATTGCTTCTTTGCTTCATATGGACTTAGAGGTTTTTGCATTTGAACTCTTATACACACACACACTTTTATATTGCATATATTTTCCGCTAATATTCTGCAATATTGTTTAATGTAACATTATGCAAAATAAATGATAATATCTACCCACTTACCACCTAACACCAATTACGGTCATGTTATGTGATGTCTGAATTACCTGAAGCTGCTGTGCGTCTTGCCCCGACAGCCCCTGTGCGTGCAGCACCTGCTGCTGGGGGTCCCAGATAAGAGACTGTGTTGCATTCGAGTACCCCTGCAATGCCACTGGGATGTGGATGTTTCCGTTCATAAGCTGGGCAGGGAACAGAGCATTCGCAGACAGCGTATGCACAACCTCCTCCTGGCCACATATCCCTCCAGAGCTGGTTATACTGGAGACGGCTTGCGCTGTCTGACTTTGGCTGACAGACATTTTCATCTTATCGTTTTCAACAGTAACTTGTGTTGGCATCGTGGTAGTGTTTGTGCCAGCAACTTGCACGGTTCCATAGGCCTCCTGGGGGATGGCGATGTGTGTGACCTGCTCCCGACCCCCGGGTCCAGCGGGAGCAGAATAGACAGGGATGGTCCACGTCTCACCAGTGGGACTGGTAATGGTGCCCGTTGCACTGTACAGGTGGGAGCTGTCCACGGTTAGGAGGTCCGGCCGCAGGGAAACGTAGCTCTGCTGCTGGCCCTGGCCCTGAGGGATGGCTAAGACCGTCGCCACCTGCTGGCCGGGCAGCGCGTAAGACACGGTGATGGGCATGTCCATCTTGCGCTTCTTGGCTGGCTGGAGGACGCCCGATCCCTGCGTTCCCAGCACCCTCCTGTCTGTGGGGTCCTGCTGATGGGTAGGAGAAAGCGCCTCTACCGTCTGGATTTGGATCTGCTGTCCTGCTGCCACGGCTGCTACCAACTGGGCTTGCAGCTGAAACAAATGTGACATTTACATTTAACATTCACATCATTTAGCACAAGTGACGTTCATTTACTCATTGGTCAGTTCACATTCAAGTTGTCGTATGTAACAAACATTCCACTAGTACAGTGGTTCCCAACCAGGGGTACGCGTACCCCTAGGGGTACTGGAGAAGCTTGCATGGGGTACATTAAAAAATTGGGGGTTACAAATCATTTTCAAAATCATACAAATTGCTACAGTAAAATATATGTATAGGCTAGGTATGAGAGAGTGCCACAACTACTGTATAATTCTCCAGGGTAGGTGTCAAAACTACACTAAAGTTCATGTGCACATCAAAATTGCACACATTTAAATCAGCTAGCTAACACATGGACATGTGCGCTCAATAGAAAACATTTAGGGGAATCATCCACACAAAATATCGGGGTACTATTGCCTTGGCAGAACAGCTCAAGGGGTACATTAGATGAAAAGGGTTGGGAACCACTGCACTAGTATAATGACAGCATGTCAACAGTGGCTAACAATGTTACACATTTACAACATTATCTAATATACACATAAAATAACCTGAAATAATGGCTAGTACTTCGTTTTGCCTGAGGTTCTTCGTGCAACTGTGCATAGTAGCCTGTGAGTGGGTACCTGTTGATGTTGCTCCTCTGTGAGATCCCCAGGCTGAATCAACTGTGCAGTCGTCACACCCTGTAGCTGTTGATGGGTGCCAGACGGCACCTGGAGAACCTGACCCAACATCTGACCATGCTGCTGCCCCTGAATCTGCACCTAATAGGGACGTAACCATGTAAAGTTTATATAGAGGCTCAAAGAAGAAAACCAATGGTAATGGACACTAGGTGAAACAGAGAAAGGCACCAACCTGCACTATTTGTTGCTCATTTTGTTGTACAGAGTGCTGTTGAGCAGAAGACTCTTGTATATGCTGTTGCTGTACCTGTACCTGCACCTATAACACATGCACAGGCAAGGTTAAAATTATTTCATTTCAATGAAAAGGCTTTAACATCTTATTGTATATATATATATATATATGTTATGTTTTACCGGGCAAGCTAGTTCCAGCAAAGATCCTGCAACCTCTGTGCTGTCTGTGTAAATGCAGTTACCCTCTTGCTGGTAGACCATGGTGGCTGTGGTAGTCGTGATATCACCACCTTGCTGGCTGAACTCCTGAAGGGCATCTGGTCCCTTGTTCGCCAAAGACTCCAAGAACTCCTTCATGCGATGCTGAGGGATACTCCGAGCTTTCTGTCTTACCAGCTCCTCATATGAGCCTGTTCCGTCCAATGAGTTATTCATAACTTTTGGGGAACAATCTTCAGTTCAGGGGAATCTATAGAAACATTATGGGGGATATAAATGTCGAGAATGCAAATACATTCAAAAATGCATTAGACCTCATCTTATATATGAGCTACCGTACTAACTAGACATAGAACGAATCTAACAGTATACACTCGAGTCAGCTAAGTTTATCACGGTTTTCATTCTGAACATTGACAGGCAGCATTAGGAAAGGGTTAATTTACTTCGCTGTATACCAGCTTAAGCAAAAGCGCGGTTTCAAAGCAGACACGTATTGACGCAGTGTTGTTGTCTGCTAGCTAGACAAAGCAACGTAATAATCATATGTCAAGTGGGAAGCCTCTGTTCAACGCAGTGTAAATACCATGGTAAAGACAGACTGTTCGCTAATTTGACATCTGATTACACAACAAGCTAACGTTTAGTGCATGGCTAGCTAAGCAGTCCCATGCTGTTTACAAAGAACCCCCTTCTAGTGCAAAAGTATGTGAATAAAATCATGTCATGGTACAGTTACAGTATAGTTAGGAACAAGAAGGTTAGTTAGTTGTCACTAGCAGAATGCACAAGCTTAATTTTTATGTTAGCTCCACTCAGCCTGTTCGCGAACTAATGCTACGGTACAGTAGCCTATGCTACCGTACCTCTTCTCTAACCCGGGCCCAAGCTGGGTCAGTCCCGAAGCGCTACCGCACTCTGATCTCGAACATGCGCTCTTCTCGAAACGAGCAGGGATGCAAAGTGTTACCTGCGACTCCTAGTGCCCAGCTTTCTGTTTGTCCTTATTTTCTTTAGATGGTATTGTTTTTTCTCTTTTCTTGACCACTCATATTTCGCTCGGCGCCATCTTACAATAGTAGCATTTAGACCAATGAGCAGACGAGTCTGTGCTCCGTACGGTTAACGCGATATTACGACATCTTAATATCGCGATAATTAGTACATTATAGACGAGTAATTTAAAGAGATTTTACACCAATACATATCAATTATGTGGCCAATTATTTCAGTCCACCTTAAAACCTTAAAGTGCAAGACAACTGCTCTCAGTGGCTTAATATTGACCTCTAAATCTCTTAAGGTAGTCCACAGTTGATCTACCCATATACTTGAATGGTGCTCAGCGGTCTCTGGGAAACGTGGGGTTAATTCCCACGCACTTGACAGCGCATCAGCTGTTCTGTTCACTGTTCAGTTAAATCTGATGAACACAGAACAAAAAACTATTATATGAGAACCGTTAATAGTTCAATGCTGAGAATAGGCACATTGTATATATATGTATGTCTGACTAACATTTTAATTGATAGTGTGCTAGAACCTCTCATTTTACTGTCAAAAACAGATACACAATTGCACGTACATTTTATTTTATTCTTCATTTCCTGTCAGTCTGAGACTACAGATGCATATATGACATAAAGCAGTCAATGCATCCTTCAGTATGAGAATACAATTTAACATTTAAGGTCATCTACTCTGTGTGACATCGGCTTGAAGTTAAAAACGGGCCTCTATAACATAAAGAGATGCAAGGCCCTTGTTGAGCTATGATAAAAGTGTATAAATTTAACAAAGACGAGAAAGAAATGTAAAAACATACAATTGCATCTGATTTAGAAAATGTTGTAGGAGGCCCCTTGTGACACAGACTACCTATTTATCATCTTGGGAATAAGTATTGCATATATATATATATAAAAAGAAACACTTTCATATTTTGTTTGATTAAATCCCAGCAACCCAATCAATCCTATCTTCTGAGCCTGTGCTGATGTTTCACAGAGTTCAATCAGATCTTTCCTGGGTCCTCTTTAAGAGTAACTGTTCTGTTGAAGACAAGCTGCAAGAGAAAAAGAAAATGTCCAGTTAATCAAAGATAATGCTCCTCCAAGATGCTTATTAACTCAAGAGTTTAATTTTCTTTAAAGAAAAATATATTAAAAAAAGATAATGTAAGCAATTCTAATCCGATAAACCTTTAATTGTCAATATTTCAAATAGAGAGAACATTTCATACAGTATCTAAATACTCTGTCAATAGATGTGTTGCTGTGATGTACCTTGTTTGCTGAGCTGTCCGGATCCAGGGAGAAGTAACCCACCCTTTCAAACTGGAATTTGTCGAACACATTTGCCCCCTTAACCGAGATGTCCACAAAGGCACCGTTGATTATCTGCATAGAATTCTACACAGAAGACGTTTTTTAAGGATTTGAAGCCTATCATGCCACTTCAGACATTAATAATTAATATTTTTTATTTTAATAAATGTTTTATTACATCATTCAAACATACAGTAGGTACTTCAGCTATAATATAAATGTTTCCATTCTCACAATAGTATGGCAGAGCTACTTACAGGGTTGACGTCGCTCAGGAAACCCCCGGGTACCTCATTCGTGTCCTCTGGAAATTTGTGAAGGAACCTACGAAAAGAATAGAAGAGAATAAGACGTGTTGGTTGACGCAGACACATTAGCATTATTTCGCTGACTCGGGGCACACCCTTTAACTTACAGTCGCTCGTACAGGCGTACTTCACACATTAGTGGCTGACTGACCCAGTGGATGAAGGCCTTGGGCTTCTCTGTAGTCTCAGTGGAACTGGAGCAACTTACTTCCAGCTCTACCACTCTACCCTGAGAGTCCTAGGAATGTTGTATGGATAAGATTATTCATATGACTAAAAGCACCTATTGAGGAAATTAATCAATACCAAGTTAGTGAAAATGGAAATTAAAAATAAATAAATAACTTAGCTTAAAGTTGCGAACTAGACATCCCTAGGCCTTTTTCAAAATGTTTTCCTTGCAAAAACATTCCTCATTTGTAAGGTTTTATGCAGTTCTGAACAAGTTACAAAGCTTATTTAGGTATTAAAATGTAGATAACCCATGTGAGATTCCAATTCAGGTTAAATATTCCATGTGGATGACACTGTTTATTAGT
>JAODLL010000165.1:0-14278 GCA_026546735.1 Forbesichthys agassizii | reverse complement strand
AACAGAGGCAACAGCGATAGAGAGAATCTTGCACTCAAGATTTATATGCCTATTTTATATATATATATATATATATATATATATATATATATATATATATATATATACCTGCCAGTGTGGACACACACACAGAGAGACACTGTATCTGTCTTTAAGGAGTTTTCTACCAGCAGTGTGGTTTCAATAACAAAGCACAGGTTGCCCGATTAACCCCACCCCCACACACACACACACACGTATTTACATCTCCACTCAGGGTTTATTCCAGTTCTGAGATGGAGGCAGGCAGGCAAGAGGAATTCCTTCTAATGACTCCTCTGGTGTGTGCTGTCATGCCAACACACCGTACAGTGTTGAGCTGTGGATTATGGCTTTAGTTGATTCTGTTTACTCTTGTTTGTTTTCTGCACACACACACGCAGGTGAACACACACACACGCACACACACACACACACTATAAAGTATGTTAAAATTTGTGTTTGTGGAATATGCAGTTTAATATTTTAGCACACCCTGTTAGTATTTAGGTAGGGTTACAGTATTAGTATTTAATAGCAGGCAGGGTTACAGTACCAGTATTTAACAATTTAACAGCAGGTAGGGTTACAGTATTAGTATTTATCAGCAGGTAGGGTTACAGTACTAGTATTTAATAGCAGGTAGGGTTACAGTACCAGTATTTAACAATTTATCAGCAGGTAGGTTTACAGCACTAGTATTTAACAGCAGGCAGGGTTACAGTACTAGTAACATTAGGTAGGGGGTAAGTACCTGTCCTTTGCAACAGGTACTGCAGGGGTTATATAATTGACTAATATCTGGACTGTAAATAATTGCACAGGTGGCTTTCTGAGAATCTTATCTTACACCTCATGTTTGCATTCACTGAATCCTCTTTTCCTTGATATTGTAGTAATAATAGTCACCTCTGGAAGATTAAACCTTTAACAAAACAAAATAAAGAGCAACTGATTTCTACCAGCTCATCCAGTAAGAAACATTTCTGAATGTCCTCCTGAACACCTTAGATTCATTGCCTTCTGAAGAACTGTCGAGATTCAAAATGAGGTGCTTTTTGTCACAAGAGGATGCCTTTCAAACCCTGTCTCCCTTTTTTAATAAGGCCATTTGCGTCTAAAACGTGATTAGTGAATACATCGCCCCATCAAATTGTAATTACAGTGCCGTTCACAACCGAAGATGCAATGCAATCAAGACAAAGGGTGGCTAAAACCTGATGGGTGTGCTCACAGGGACATGCACAATAATCTCTAAATTGCTGAGAAAGTCCCGGAAAGCAATATATAGTCATATAAACCATTCACAGTGTTGTTTGTAGCCACACGGTTCGTTTGTGTGGCCACAGTTCTAAAATACAGTACTGGGTTCACTATTTGCTTGTTTATTTTTGAGAATATTGCTTTATTTGGGCAACAGTGGCTTTTGATAGATTGACAGCTGAGATGCTTTTCCTTCCAATTCGTGTATCACCTGTTTATGTTATGATGTTTACATGCCTCATGGGCCGGTTTCACACACGTGGATTAAAACCTAGTCCTTCTAATAACGTTTTTCAATGTGGATTTTCATCGATTCATGCTTGGACTAGCCTTGAAGGCAGGGCTAGTCATTCTCGCTTAACGTCCGCTAACTTTGAGCTCAAATCAAAACAAACTCCCTCAGAAGCTCCCCCCACCAACCACACACATACACATTGAAACTCATTGCGAAGGAAACAATCTTATTGTTGTGTGCGGTTTGTGGCACTTCGTATGTGCTATTATTCAAGTCCATGATTATTGGGCAGCTATCGGAATGCGAGGAGACATTTTGCTGAATTTGACAAAAAAAGTCTATTAGCATACAATTATCTTACAGTCGCAGACTACACCTCTAATCCATGTCTGTGAAGCCGACCCCCGCATGGCTTTGTTTGGGAGTGTGGGGGAGGGAATGATGACGAAAATATCATGCCCTGATCCATACTGCAGTATGTTGTGAACAAAGGTTTAATAAGAGACTACAGTTCGGATCAATTCGATCCAAATTGAATACAAGTTTATATTTTTATTCTGAGTTCACTGAAACATGAAGATGTAGAAACGGAGCACACATAAGCAAGCGTAATAAACCTGTTTTCCCCAGTCTGTCTACACTCGTCCTATTGGACAAAACACACGTCTCTGTCTCGGCTGTAATAGAAGACTGAATTGAATGTTCTGCCCTGCCAGTTCCCTCCCGCACACAGCACAACACCATTTGCATTTCCATTTCACAGACGAGGCGACCGGACATTTCCCTTGCGTTCCTCTGGCTACACTGTGGCTTTCCCCTGGTGTCTAACACCTCCGTTATTACCCATCTGCGAGTCAAAGCCAGCCAAGTCGTGAGTCACAAAGGTCTATTTGAAATCCAAGGTGGCCCGCCTAAATGCACCGCGCTCGTCTATGCAACGAATCAAAGGAGTGTCTGATTAAAAGC
This sequence comes from Forbesichthys agassizii, assembly GCA_026546735.1. Lineage (NCBI taxonomy): Eukaryota > Metazoa > Chordata > Actinopteri > Percopsiformes > Amblyopsidae > Forbesichthys > Forbesichthys agassizii. The sequence goes on along the minus strand of JAODLL010000165.1, from coordinate 11,796 downwards.
TGGGGAGGACGCTCGGCCAATACTGAGCACAACTGCATGTTGGGATTTATTCATAAAGTCCTTGATCTCAGCCAAAGGGCTGTGCTTGTCATAGCGCATATTAATGTAGCATAATGCCATGCCAAATACCACTATGTGGACCTACTGTAGCATTTATGAGGGAGCTAATATTGTCAACACGACACCAATGACCAATGTGTATTACAGGTCAGCGATTGAAAGCTAATATACCTTTTTGGTCAAATTCAGCAAATACCTCGCCGCGATGCGCTAGCTTGTTTCTACGCAACCCTGACTCGGCAAATGGTAAGGTATACTGCAAAAAGTGCAAATATATTAGTTATGAGCTTTCTTATGCTTAAAACAAGCACATTTGTCTACCAGTGCAGTAAGTAAATTCACTTGATAAGAATTCTTAAAATAAGTGCAGATTTACCTAAAGTCGCTAGATAAGCCATTTATATTTAGAGACAAGTCTAACTAGATTTTAAATCTAGAAACAAGGTGATCACACTAAGTTAGATGTAGTTTTTGCAGTGTAAACAAAGTGGTGCAGACCGCACCACACAACAACACTATCCCAGCCTCAGCAATGCGTGTCCAATGTGTGTGTGTGCACGGCTGACTCCACCTTTAACAACAACTACACCGGTGTAAACGTATGCATGCTAGATTAAAAACAATCTTCTGACTCTTCCCCACCCCCCCCCCATCCCATACCACAGCACCCACTGGGCTCTCCAGACCGCCCCCATACTGTACTGTGTCGGGGAATATTACTTAAGCCATGCCTGGAGGAGGGAAGGCGAGGGGTGTGTGTGTGCCGGGGGGGGGGTTATGTTGGCCGGGACGGTGGGAGAATTCACAAGAACAGTGTGGTTAGTCTCACCAAGGCACTGTAGGGAAGCCACCGCTGAGAAGCAAGAGCCGTCGGTACCGTTAGGAGCCCCAGTAATTAAAGAGAGCTTTCCGTGCCCATTCCTCCTATACAGTAATAAGCCTAAAAGCCCAAGCGTGCATTAGGTAATGAACTGTTTTGACTGTGCGAGCGAGAGAGAGAGCGAGCGTGCGGCCTGGGAAAAAGAGTTTAACTTTATGGTGACGTTTTGAGACTGCGTGCGCATGTGTGTGTGTGTGTGTGCATGTGTGTGTGTGTGCGTGAGGTGAGGCGAGAGAGAGATGATGCTGTAAAAAGGAAATGTTGAAGTCGTTTTGACATTTTCCAAATTGACTGGCAATTAGATCTACCTCAGTCTGCGGCTGTCACTAATCTGGCTCGGCCGTCCCCGCAGCTCTGTAGCCGACACCGGGCCCTTGGGGAGATGGAAGGGGGGGGGGGGGCTTTCAAACTCCCGTATCCCCCACCACCACCATGGAAATCGATAGCAACACATTTACAAAAGGCCGTAGCCCCCATTGATCCCTTCCGTCCCGTCTGAGTACTTCCCAAAAGCTCGGACGAGTGAAGAAAAGAAAGAAACGTTGGCCCTGAACTCTGGTGGTGAAAAATGACGCGTTGGAAGGAAAAGGGGTAAGGGCAGGGGGAGATGGGGTGGGGTGGGTGGGCGGGGGGGGGGTTTGATAGACTGATTCATGGCCAACCTCCATACTGTTGATTAAGCAAGTCTGCTTTAAAAGCTGACCTTCTGCCTGGACCAACACGTATCGATCTTCAGCATTTGTTGTTTTCTTCAGTGGCGGAACATTCCCTGCAGCACAGGACAGCTCAGTAAGCGTGCACGCGCACGTGCGTTTGTGTGTTTGTGTGTGCGCGCGTGGGCGTTATTAGGTAAAGGCTGGAGCGTTAACACGTTTTTGAAACAGTTCCTGGGGTTGTGAACGAGCACGAAATAAAGGATTCATTCCATCTTTATCATATTCCCTCACAGCCAAGTGTGATATTAACGATGACTAAAATGTCCCCGGTTACAGGGAGAAAGAAGCGGCGTGGTGATCGCCGTTTAGCCAGGATCTGTGATTCTTCACAGCCTGCCCGTCTGCTGACACCAGGAAGGGCTTCACCGTTCGTCATCGTTGCGATGATGAAATTGTTTAGCGTCGTAGGGTTCGCGAGATCCCCCCTCACACACACACCTCACCCATGCTGTTTGGCTCGGGAACGGGTTTGCAAGCGAGATGCCAAATGGCACGGGGAACCCGCCTAGCCTGACTCTGCCCCCGACTATTGCGTTCAGCTCGATGAGATTATAGTCTGGCTACCCTGATCGTTTGAGCGTTTTCGCAGAGCGATCAGGGTGACTGTGATAGCGGACCAAGTGCCCTGACGTTGAAGTTCAAGCATGTGCTTTTCAAATGGTGGTAGAGCTAGATGAAGCAATCAAAACAGTTGTAGCAAAAAAACATGTAATTAGGTCTAGGCCCAATGGGAGGCAACGTCGATAAACAATACCCAATGGAGCGCGTTCACCAAGTGCATTGTGGGTCTGGATCCCGCCAGCTGCTGAGAAGCCGGAACACGTCGGCGTGGGCATTTCAGCGCTGCATGCACCATTTGTAATCCGCTGTGCCGTGTCAGGGCTGTGCTTGATCATTCGTCCTCCCGAGCAATCATGCCTCAAAAGGGAACACATTTTCCCCCTCAGTTGGACAGTTATTTGCGGGGGGATTTCCAAAACAAGCTTCCCTTTTATTTTTAAAATGTTCAGAGCATAGCTGCCGGGTGAAATGAGTGTGTCAGGGATGTCAGGGCGGTTTTGGACACTCTGGATGTCAGCATCTGACACATCTAGGCTTTTACCTATGCGTGAGTTTCTCAGCTGCTTGTTGGGAATTGTGAATATCTCTGTGATCAAAAGGCAAACACGGTCGGGTCTAATGGGAGCTCTGATGGGATGAGTGAGTAGTCTTTACCGTCATTACGTCACATTATTTCGTGGTACCCAACATTGTGTTTGACAGTTCCTTTAAAGGCATATCATTTTTTCTAGGTCTAAAATAACTATGGGCCTTTACAGTAACAACAAATGTACCCTCAGCTTAGGTTTGCACAAGTTAACGCAGGCTGTTTCCTTGCTGTGTGAAGTCTAAACAACTCCCTACGAGGTAGAGGGTGAATTTATCCTGCCGAGTCACTTCACAAGCTCAGGCTCCCGAGACACTGACACTCTCACTTTCCTTATAAGCCTATAAGACACTGCTGAAGTATTGACTGCTGAATGGGACAAAGAGGACCACACTAGCGACCACACTTTTACTCTAAAGTTATTTGCAGTATGTAAGGACAACGCTTGCACCCGTCTTCTTTTAAAAGCCCGTTGTCAAGCCGACCGCCCCGCGGCAGACGTCGGAAACCCTCTTCCAGGCAACGGCGACGCACGCTTATCACTGAGGTGATGCGCCGTGCATAATTGCAGGGCAGGAAGACACACTCGTGAGGCTGTTAGCCGTGTGAATGCTCTCAATTAGGAGCGTCCTGAACGCGGCGTGAACTCTAAACAAGAACAACACACAAGATACCATAGCAGTCGTTGGACATATAGAGGCTTAAAATGGCTCAGAAACATATGATGCACTCGCTTAAAGGTACAGTCCGCTATAGCAAGCTAAACTTGTTGTCAAATTCCCCACTAGCTGAAACATATAACCTTGTACTTCTACACGGCCCTGGCTCTGTAAATAGGCACACACACACAGTGGTGGACACTGCTCACAACAACAAAACCGTAGTACTGCCCAATGTGTTGCAATGCGTTTCAATGTGTGAGGGCGGAGCTTCTGAAGGAGTTTGTTTTGAGCTTAAAGCAAGCGTTCTGGAGAGCAGCTAAACCTGTTTATGGCACCACCTCTGTCCTCGCACCCTTCAGGAGATATGGTCCCTGTGTGCATTTAGTGGGAGCTGTGCTTGTGTGTGTGCCTGCATTCGTGTGTGTGTGTATGTGCGTGCAAGCCTGCCTGCGTGCGTGTGTGTGTGTGCCTGCATTCATGTGTATGTGTGTGAGTGTATGCCTGTGTGTGTGTGCATGTGTGAGTGTATGCCTGTGTGTGTGCGTGCCTGTATGTACGTGCAAGCCGGCCTGCATGTGTGTGTGCGTGTGTGTGTGTGCATGCCTGCGTGCGTGTGTGCGTGTATGTATGCGTGTGTGTGTGTGCGTGCGTGCGTGTGTGTGTGCTTGCGTGCGTTTGTGCGTGTGTGTGCATGCATGTGTGCGTGCGTGCGTGCCTGTATGCGTGTGTGTGTGTGTGTGCGTGCCTGCATGCGTGTGTGTGCGTGTATGTATGCGTGTGTGTGTGTGTGCGTGCGCTGCTGTCCGTGGGTGTTGCTGGCAGCCTCTCTTCCCTGGTTACGCTGCCAAGTCTGCAGCCTGAATCTTGCGGCGATGTTTAGTGGTCACAGGGAGCTGGCTCTGGATGGTTGAGGAGCCGCTGAGCAAGGCATGTCTCTCTGCTCTGCCTGTTATCCCCGCTGTTACCTGGGAGACAGGATGAGAAGGGGGGGGAATTAAGTAATTTAGATGAGATATTACTCCTGAATTACTTCATTGACACCCGGCCCCACACACACACTAGACATGCATTGCCATCAGACATAAAAAAAAGCAAGATTTTTGTTGAGTAAACTCAAAGGAAGCAATGTTGCCATATATGACCATACGATTTGATTTGGGATGGCAGCGATACAATACTGAGATTGGAAATGAGTCTGATACTGGCTTAAATAGCTGGATTGGTATCGGTGACAATTGGACAGTTGTAACCGATCCATGGGGCTGATCCAATTAAATAAATGTACACACACAGCTCTACTGTGAAGCACCATCCATGTCTAACCTACCCAGGCCACACCATCAGCAGCAGGTTTATAAAATGCATCTAAGTCCAAAAATAGACATTGTCTGTCATTCACTTTGCATCTTAACATAAAACTTAATTTAACACTGAAATAGGATCGGTACTCGGTATCAGCCGATACCCAAAGTATATCGGCACTGAAAAACTGGATCAAACCCCTACATCTTAACATGCTAAAGGTAGACAATACTGATACCAATCAGGCCAGTGGGTGGGGGAGGATGGGGGAGGGGGTTGCGGGCCAGCACATTAGATGATGTGATGCAAGACATGTTAATCAAATGTGCACACAATAATCCACTGTCTTTAATCTGCTGTACCTTTCATCCAGCATTAGTGGCTATTTTTAGTTTACATTTCACAAGGGCAGGATTTGTTTCTCCCAGCTGAAGCTCAATGAGATATGAATACATTTGTTTTATTGGCATCGCTAGTAAATGTTATATACGGTATGTTTATACAGTATATGTATTGTTGTTCTTCTTCTTTTATGTATTATTTTAGCATGCCAATGTTCAAAGCAGATTTGTATTACATAAAATGTGATCGTATAAACCTTGTTCTTCTTTTGGGCCAGTTTATTTACCATCACTCCCATGTTCTGCTTAAGGTTTCACTGGACGGAGGGAGGACTTGGTCACTTAGACATGAAATGTTAACCGTGCACAATAAAATCCCTGGAGCGCTTTAAAATGAAGTGTGTCTTATCTTAACTCCTAACTGTTTAACCATTGAAACATCGTGAGATGGAGCCGCGGCAGCTGAAGCGAGCAGCTCCGCTGGAGTGGAACGCTAGTCCGATCCGCTCCGTGACAATACTGTATTTTCTGTCAACAAGATGTTGCTTTCACTGAGGCGAACTCCACAAGTGCTTCTGCTCAGTCTCTGCTCATGTATCCTCGTGTATCACGCAGACATATGACCTCACAGTGTAATGGTTGACGGGTATGAAGGTAGGGACCAACTGCACAACACGTAGCCCGATGCAGTAAGAAAACCTATAATTAAGAAGCTTTAATTAATGGAATCCAGGCAAGGAAAGGAAAACCGCAGAATATAAATCATTTACAATAGTCAAGTCAGTTTATTTATAGCCCTTAATCACATTACAGTCTCAAAGGGCCGTATAGGCCCACATATCACATGGAAACAAACCTCACCCCCATAAAGGTAGAGTCATCAATTGCAAGCTAATTCAACAACAAATATCTCCTCGCATTTCGTTATCTTACCGTTCTCTGTGCGTGTTAAAAAAATAACGTGATACTTCCACACAGCCCTGGCTCCGTGAATAGGAACAAAATAAACACATTGGCGAACACCGCTCGTACCAGGAAAGCCTTAGCACTACTGTACGCTTTGCTTAACAATGCATGTCTATGTGTGAGGCTGCTCGCTACCTTCGATCTTAAATGAAGGGGAAGGGGGGCTTTTAAGGCAGGCTGACGTCATTAAAAGGTAGAGAATCACATAACGAAAAGCAAACAATCACAAGTCACAACAACACAAAAAGTCTTGCTCCGGTCGTGTAATTGATGTAATTAAGTTACGTTGAGTGTTTGGTGTAACGAGCTCAAACGAGGAATTAAGGGACGGAAAGGCAGTTGGCGCCCTGGTAACAGTTGCCCTGACGTGCGCTGTCATGTCCCTGTCGTCACGGTGACGGATGGATAAAGCGGTAACATGCTGATGAGAGGATTCTCAATGGCAACGCCCCCCCAATCCACCACCCCCCCCTCCCCCCTCCTCTTCCAAATGAGATGGGAGGGGCTGGGTCAGGAATGGGCGAGGGAGAGAGACAGAGAGGGAGAGAGAGAGGGACTGGCCTTATTTAGCCTGCCTGATGAGAAACGGACACGAAAGTGCTTACTTGGCTCCTCTCCTCCCTCCCTCTCCTTGTTTTCCCTCCTATCTTCGTGCTGACGACCCCTGTCTCCTTCACACACAACCCCCCCCCCCCTCTCTCTCTCTCTCTCTCTCTCTCACCCTCCAAATCGTCACTGCAACTCTTTATATAGTCTCACCGGTGTGGTGCAATTGTCATTATGTCTCTCTCTCTCTCTCTCTCTCTCTCTCTCTCTCTCTCTCTCGTGCACAGACATACACACACACACGCACACACACACACACCAACTTCAGCTGGCAATAACAGACAATAAACACCTGTTCTGTTCCATCAATGACAAAAGGACATTTCCCAGAATCCTGAATCGACTTCATTGTCGAGTCACACAGGACATGCAGGGCATTTACTACACCAAGACATGTCTGCCTGTGTGTCTGTCTGTCTGTGTGTGTCTGCCTCTCTGTCTGTCTGTCTGCCTGCCTGTCTGTCTGCCTGCCTGCCTACCTTCCTGTCTGTCTGCCTCTCTGTTTGCCTGTCTGTCTGTCTGGCTCTCTGTCTGTCTGCCTGCCTGCCTGCCTGTCTGCCTGCCTGTCTGTCTGGCTCTCTGTCTCTGCCTGTCTGTCTGGCTCTCTGTCTGTCTGTCTGTCTGTCTGTCTGTCTGTCTGTCTGCCTGCCTGCCTACCTTCCTGTCTGTCTGCCTCTCTGTCTGCCTGTCTGTCTGTCTGTCTGTCTGCCTGCCTGCCTGTCTGCCTGCCTGTCTGTCTGGCTCTCTGTCTGTCTGTCTGTCTGCCTGTCTGTCGGTCTGCCTGTCTGTCTGTTCTGGTAGTTCCCATGCCATTGTACGGCTGCACATGGCATGTTTGTTATCTAGGACTGTTTACCTTCAACACAAACATAGAACAGTCCAAGGAGACACAGGTATTACCCAGAATGCCGTGCGTTGTTTGCTGTGGTCCGGACAATAGCTGAGTAACAGTGGAGCGGGCAGGGACTCACATAATGGCACACAGCGCATGGATTTAGCCTCTGTACGTGTGTGTGTGTGTGTGTGTGTGCGTGCGTGCGTGCGTGAAAAAGAGCCATTACTCTGCACTAGAGCCGATGTATCAAACAAGGAACTCATTCTTTGTGTGTGTGTGTGTGTGTGTGTGTGTGTGTGTGTGTGTGTGTGTGTGTTAGAGCAACAGCATTGACAATAACACACACACACACACAGTCCATTTCTAACTGACACCACAGAGCATCATATTACATTTTGCTTTGCTTGTTGTGATCCTTGGTATAGCAATACATGCTGCAGCACCATGGGTTCTGTGTTCAGCAAGCGCGTCAGCGATACAGGTTAATTGGTCAGCCGTGTGTGAACCTCACTAATAACTACAAAATGCACATCTATCTGCTGCAGTAGAAGTATTAAAATGTATCTGCTGCAGTAGAAGTACTAACATGCATCTGCTGTAGTAGAAGTACTAAAACGTATCTGCTAGAGTAGAAGTATTAAAATGTATCTGCTGCAGTAGAAGTACTAACATATATCTGCTGTATAGAAGTACTAAAACGTATCTGCTAGAGTAGAAGTACTAACATGTATCTGCTGCAGTAGAAGTACTAACATGTGTCTGCTGCAGTAGAAGTACTAACCATGTATCTGCTGCAGTAGAAGTACTAAAACGTATCTGCTAGAGTAGAAGTATTAAAATGTATCTGCTGTAGTAGAAGTACTAACGTGTCTGCTGCAGTAGAAGTACTAACCATGTATCTGCTACAGTAGAAGTATTAACGTGTACTGTATCTTCTGTAGGAGAAATACTAATACACTACTAACAATATATACAGTAGTATGTTGTAGTAGAAGTACCTAGAATATGGGAGAAGTAGAGATGCAGTTTGGTTATCTCAATGGAAATCAATATAAATATCATATTAATATGATGGCAAGCCACCATGTAACTGATTCATACCTGGGTACAGAGACACCTGCACGGAGATCAGTTTGAACTTTGTGGCACTAATGAGATGAGAGCCTGACCTTTATCGTTTCTGAGGGTAAATAACTGCCACACAATACCTCCTATAAAGGACAGGGGAAACGAAATATAGAATAGCAAATAGCAAGAAATGAAATGCTATATATAATTATGTACGCCATAGGAAAGACAACAGTATGTGTTTTTTTAAACAAATGGGTTATGAGGAATTATGGAGTTTGGATGTCGTGCATTATCACAGTGTGAGGTAATGGTCAAGGTACAGTAATTAATGGAACACAATGGATATAGTGGTTGAAACCAGGTTTGGTGTAAATGTTATTTTTGCAGTTAAGAGATACATTTTTTTTCTTATTTTTTTAAATGTATTGTTTTTACTCATGTTGTATTGTTTTTACAGACGTTGTAGTGTGAAGCACTTTGTCATTACATGAATTTGTATGCAAAGTGCTATATAAATAAAGATTGATTGATTGATACACATACTCAGTAACAGAAAAAACATTTGTATAAAATACACAGAGGCCTAAGAAACAAGACTATACATGTTAATATAATGATTACATGAGGGTGCCATTTAATGTGTTTATTTTTCAGATTAATTAATCTTCCAACTTTAATTATTACATGCACTTATATGAGAGAGTTCCGTTCCTCTGAGGACAACCACAATAGAAAGCCTCTCCGTACAACAGAGATGTGACCCGACCTTGATTACCTAATTATCGTTGATATGCCCTCTTTTATCTCCATCTTAATTAGAGCACATGTAAAAGTGTTTGTGTCCCTTGTCGCTCATGGTTTGCAGCTGTTTACACCCCAGGCTTTGCTCGCCTACAGCAGGTTTAACCTGACGTGCCAGATATCTGTCTGTTAAGGCCGTTGCACACTGCACGCTGAGCTGAAGCTGAGGCGGACCCGGGGCTTTCTTTTTAGCCTGGAGGTAATTTTTTCCGCCTCAACTTTTGCAAGCACAGTGGGCAAAGCATGGCGGAGAAACAGTTCTGAAAATATGTGTGCGCTTCAGCTCCGCTTGCAGTGTGCAATGGGCTTTAGACACATCCATCTGGGGAGTCGTGCATTGAAACAGTTTTAAAAGAGCAAGCCCCTTCCAAAAAGTACTTTGCAGGTGATTGGACGAACCTGTGACCCAGCAGAGCCTGTTGTTATCCACTCTAAGTAGGGAACAATTGTCCATTGAGAAAGAAAGGCCTTTTCTCTTCTAATAAATTCATATACCGATGCTATATTTCATCAAATAATACGTTAAGCTCTGTAGGACCCCCCTTTGTCGTTTTCAAGTTGTCACATTTGTAAATGGCTCTTAACAACGGCTCTCAGACGGGAACCGGCACTCATCGTTCACTTAAAGGAGCCAGCTCATTCGCGAAATAACCATCACTATACTGTAGGTTTGCCCCCCTGAAACACAACGCTTTCCAAGCTCTCCAGAATGATTCTTGAGGCAAAGTTAAACTATAGAGTCTAGCCTAGATATTCCTCTCTTATATTCTCCACCACTTTTATTCTCCACCTGAGAGTTTCAGTCAATCAACCGTATCTCTGTATTCAACCGTCGCTCGCTCACCATGCCAGGCTTCCTCTAACTTACGCGTTTATACAGAAGTCTGGTCGTAGAGCAACAGAGCAAGCAACATGCTGTACCAAGCTTTGTAAGGTGCTCTGTGAAGGACAAGTATGCATATTAGGTTGTTTGTGAATCGGCCATGAAGGACAAATCGTTTGTAAAGACGCAAGCAAAATTGCATATCACCATGGTGACACTGTGGGTCCTTCAATAATTTACAGATGCAAGCGTAGTAGTAGACTATTATAAGAAAACAGGTTTTAAACTTGCTCAACTGCCATTGGAGGGCAGGGTGAAAAGTGCTTGGTCTCGGTCAGTTTGGCATATCTTTGAAGATCTTGTAATTCTGATAATATGTATTCATACAGTGAAATAGAATTAAATAGAATAGAATGTTGAATACATTTTTTATTACAAAAATTTATTACAAGTAAATACACAGATTTGCAATAAAAAACTAATTTTCCAGCAGTTTTAACTGTGTTCTTTTAATACAGCAACTGTCTGTCAATGTTCACACTCTATTAGACATTCCACCCAATCAGCATACAGTATATTTATGTGCATGACAGAAACCAACCAATTGGTGTATAAAATGTATAACCACCAAACCATGGATACCAGATGTGGGGATGGCAGCGGCATATAGGAAGATAGTATTTCTTGCATGGCAAGGGAAGATATCAGATGCAATGTTGGTAATAAGTTTTGGCCCAACAGAGGAGCGAATAGAATAGTAAAAATGTATTGTTATTTTGCTTTACTGTAAATGCTTATAATGGCTTTTGCAGAACATATATTTTGTCAATCTAGATTTGTTGGGAATTGTGTGTTGAGCTATAGTGAAGCAAAAAGGAACATGCACTTATTTATACTTAGTATTTACTGAGCTGTTGTTTATGCAATATGAAAGCTATAGTTTAATTTGTGTAATAAGTGTTTAGTTTTGAAACATGAGTTAAACATTTTGAGGATGTTAGGTAATAGCCTGGTGAAAGCAGACCATATTAACTTTGTGAATAGGTCTGGCACACTCCATTGGGAAGTCGTCTCCTCCTACTTGGCGTAGACCTCTGGCTAATTTGGAAACTATTGGACAGTGCTGAACCAATCGGTCTTGCTAGCTGTTAGCATATAGTTATAGGCTGCCAGCAGGGTGGCTGAGATATCTGTGAGCAGGTTTCTAGACTGTAATCTCAGCAAAAAGAAATTGAGCTGATAGCAATAGTCGGGCGGAGCCAGGATAGATCTTAGGGCCTTTCACAAGTTAACCGTGTTGCTGTGGTAAACACTTTTACCACAACAACACGGGGGTTGTGCTTACAGTTTTGAGAATGTCTTCAGTTTTTCAGAAATTGTGTTTAAAGTGTAGCTGCACCCCAGCTCTGAGCCTGACTGCACCTTTAAAGTGTAGTTGCACCCCAGCTCTGAGACTGACTGCACCTTTAAAGTGTAGTTGCACCCCAGCTCTGAGACTGACTGCACCTTTAAAGTGTAGCTGCACCCCAGCTCTGAGCCTGACTTCACCTTTAAAGTGTAGCTGCACCCCAGCTCTGAGCCTGACT
>JAODLL010000164.1:0-14278 GCA_026546735.1 Forbesichthys agassizii | reverse complement strand
AATATATACGTCTTTCGGTTGAAGGCAAATTTGTACTTGCTACGGCAGTGCATATACTAAAATTGGAACGATACAGAGAAGATTAGCATGGCCCCTGCGAAAGGATGACACGCAAATTCGTGAAGCGTTCCTCTTTTTTTTTTTTGCTGCTATCAGCCATCTTGCTTTTGCTACACCAGACGTGACGACATATACGCCATCCTCTGAGCATAAACAAACTTGGAAGCAAGCGGCAACATTCAGTGTTAAAAAATGTATCCAACATGAAAGTGCCAAAATCTGCAGTTCCTCAAATGGCCACGACACTGGCTCCAAAGATGTGTCAATACACATAAAGCCCCATGGTAAAATGTACGATGGTGGTTAAATGGAGCTCCTATGTAACGACAACGCTATGCCAATGCCTAACTGTGGTGAAGATGAAACAATTGACCATTTTCTTTTTCTATGTGAAAGATCAAAACAAGTCTGGCCATTTTTAGAAAAATGTGTTCCAAATCTGTCCATGAAAAATGTATGTTCAACATATGGGAGGCACGTCCGACTGGGAGGAGGCTTTGGGGAAGACCCACGACCAGGTGGAGAGATTATATCTCCACACTGGCCTGGGAACGTCTCAGGATCCCCCAGTCAAGAGCTTGTGGCTCGGGAAAGGGAGGTTTGGGGTCCCTTGCTGGAGCTGCTGCCCCCGCAATCCAACTCCGGATAAGCGGGAGAAGATGGATGAATGGATGAATATGAAGTTTCCAGAGATTTGATAGTTTTGATGCTCTTAAAGAATAAACAGATTATCTTTTCTGTGTGTTATTATAGGAAAAAAAATGTGTTTATTCCCGTGAGTAATGCTCGTTATTAACCAAACAATACATACAATATAAGGCTATTTACTTTTATGCTAGGCATATGCTAAATAATATAAAAATACCAAAATAATTTTGCTGGGTCTTAGAAAGGTAGTCTAGCATATGGCGGATTTAGATGACACCAGCATCTCATTCCACGCCACGAAGAATAGCCTATCCTTGTGGAAAAAAAAGAAGAAATAAAAAAAATAAAACCGAACTAGCATTGTTGCGGTTATTACAGTTGCTTGACATCCCTTGTAGTTGGCTTGTCAATACCGTGGTCTTGCAATATTGCGGTTATCATGACAGGCTGGTGGTTCTTTTGCATCTGCCTGCATGACCAATTTGACCCCAGTCATGTTCCATTCGGTGTGAGCTTGCCCCCATAATTCAAATTATGTGAGTTTGTGTTACCTTGGCTACCTGTAGGGCTTGGCGGTTTTAGCAAAAATTGATATCACAGTATTTATTTAAGACACACCGGTTTCACTGTATTTCCCCCCCCCCCCTCTCTTTTCATGCCTTTATAGCTTTGTGGCTTCGGCTTATTCTAATGTCATGGTTTAATATCAAAACATTTTAATTTCAGTATGTGAAGGCTTTGGCTCGACACAATACCAGAATGCAGTTACATAATGGAATTGGAAATGCGGCAATACATGGAAATACATTGCCAAGTTAATCAAGCCGCTATTAGTTTTAGCCACTGTTAGCAACATACTCTTATCACTTATCACCAACAGTAATTGTGTTGGAATACCAATTGAAATATCAATAACATTTGCGATTAAAGTTGGAAGATTAAAGTTGCTGTTTGTAGTATTTTAGTTTACTTTCTTAAAAATGTCATAGACATCCATCAGCTATCAGTGAGTGAAGTGCTCAATGAGAATATCTGCCCTTGTTAACAGCTCCTGCCGCTATAAATCAAGATATAGATTTTACCAGCAACCCAAGATTCTCTGACCAATCAGATCCTCCTTACCCTGATTGATCCAGTGAATCTGCCTTGCCTGTCAATCACATGAATGCGCATACACAGGATCTGGATATAAGTTTCAGTATCGCCTCGCTATATCTGATCCACGTGCAGCAATCATCAACAACACCATTTCCATAGTGCAACTTAAAGTATGAAGCAGAAAATAATGACAAAATGTCTACTGTAGCTGTAATGTAGGCTACTGTAAATAGTAATTGTTCAGCAATGGCGAGTCCTGACTTGAGTTAGAAGGGATTACCAACTGGAAATGTTCCCTACTGAACAGGTAAACAACTTTTTATTATTTGGATGTGTCGACTAAACCAAGCCATGTAGACTTTTTTTTGGCAGAGAAAATAAATGTAATATACAGCTATACGTACGGTACTAATAATATCCCCAGTACGGTACTACCGTTCCAGTAACAGCCCTACGTAATGTAATAAAACAGGACGGTACCGTACCGGGTAGTCTAGCTTCCAGTGTACGGTAGCCAGTATGGTAGTGGTGTAATATAAAATTGTCATGTACTGAATATATAATAGAGTATTCAACCATTGTCTTTCAAACATTATATTGGAATCATGAGGCCAATATTATTATGGGTCGATATGCAGCACAATGTTAGACTGCTAAATTGGCTAGCTAATGTTGCACGCAAGCAGCTAAGATAACTAGAACACCTGCAGTCTGTGTTCACGTAGCTTTCCTGTCAAAAATATAAAAAAATATAATAATGTGCAAAAATGTTATTTTTTATTTAGGTATATTTAGAATCGAAAAACATATTGACATCAAAATCACTAAACTACGTCTGGAGATAATACCAACATAAGTGGGTCTGGGTATATGTATATAATCCTGCACACAACAGCTATACTGCCACACATTATATGGTCTATATGCAGCGTGTTGAAAAATGCTTGTTGCTTGGTTGCGGTGAGTCTTGAAAAGCCACGGCCCTTCGCTCATCGCCTGTCAGGTGACCCTCAGATGACCCTTTGCTGCCACGATGACATCTTCCTCTGGCATTCTCTGATCCTGTATACTCTAACATTACATATTATATTATTACATACAAAGTCTGTCATATCTTTAAAAACTATATTTCTTAAAATGTAGTTGTGCAATAGGCCTTGGTTATTTATGCAGGTATATTCTGAGGTAGGAAATATGTAATCTAATGTACTGTAGCCTACTAGTTTATGTTTAGACTTTTTTAATATGTTGAATACTCCTACATTTACATAGCATACCACTGGTGTATAATAACATTCTGCTTATGCAAACAAAGGTCAAAGAACTCCCCAAAAACTGGGTCCAGAAGCAAGAGATTGCATTTTATCTTGGGACACAGTTCTCACTGATACTGGTAAATTAGTTTTTGAATTATTGATTTTCCTAGCATGCCACATTACTGCTCAGTAACCATCTGGCATTTAGCTACCGTACTGGTAAGGCACCTGTAGCCAATGAAATCTCTACCGGTAGGCAAATTGTTATTCTAGATTACCCATTACTGGCTAATGATTAGCTGCTAACAGTAGACTAAGCAACTGTACTGTTATGTAACAACAATATACTGGTAGCCTACTGTTATTATCGGTAGGCTATGTAGATACCGGTAAAAACGGCATGTGGATATATTTGCTTGCTATGAAAAGAAAAGTAAACACAGACTGCTGTATGCTAAATGTACCATGCAGATCGGTAAATTACATGTGTAAACAGAGCTTACACGCGAAATTACAATTCTATCTACAAATACCAATATACTGTATACTGTACTGTAATAGTCTAAATAACATAAAAAACACAAAAATTATGAAATTGGTGTTTTAGTAGCCTACCTGTGAATTGGACATAGTTGACTTGTACGATGTGGAACCATTCAGAAAGGGTTGAGCTCCGTTTGGCTTTCAGCCTCTCACTGACTGAGTTCTCATGCATGAGCAGGTGGGCGGGGGGGCTCCAGAGGAACGGAGAAGAGGGGGTGGGTTTTTCGGTTTGCTGATTTTCAAAAGCATCCCATAAACACGGAAGAACGTAGGTCTTCAGTCGCACGCTTTTCTACAGCGACCGACACAAATTTTAGCAAGTCAATAAAGAGCCTCTCCTAGCTGTTATACTGTTATGCTAACGTTACGTGGTCCACCTAGCGAACATGCCGGTCGGTAAGTTGTGGTACCGAAGAGTAAGAGTAAGTTGTGGGTCATTCATTGTGTTTATAAATGTAATCTTTTTTTGTAAGAAGGGTGCGCTCAGTTAATGGGTCCCCACTCAATAGTACACCCTTAAAAGCGTTCCGTAGTGTTCTAGCATTGAACAATACGCATTAAAGCAGTTGTTTCAGCTGTGCTACGGTATGGCGGTAGGTGGAAAAATTCACAACGTACAGGAACTGAAAACCGGTATACCGCGCATGCGTAGCTACCTGTACCAGGTTTTTGTAGCTGGCTAACAATACTCTCTCTAAATTGTTGGGCTGTGTTATTAGGTTCCCTATGTCTGGAGAAAGCACATCTGGAGGCATGTGCCGTTTAAGGCGTGTATCAATGTGCATGCAGGTTAAACTAAATGCAGGTGAGCCTACTGCACAAGCCCCCCTTACTGGAGTTGAATCCTCATCAAGACTGAATGACACTTTGTCCTTGTTGTCATCAGCCAGCCTACCATTTAACCAAATCAGATACAAATGGGTAAGTAATTAAAAAAAAGGTTTCTCAACGTTATTATTCCCCAGTATATACAGTGTATTTATAAATCACCCAAAATGTACAACACAGTACAATTGTACATTCACAGCATCAGTGTCCCAAAATATTATTCATACTTGTTATAGCGACCGTCGGCAATCCGTCTGACAGCGGTCTGAAGATAAACAATCCGGGTCACGGCAGCCTTATTAAAAGAAAAGAAAGAAATTATATATTATATTATAAATACATATAGATCAACTTACAACTAAGAATAACTATTAACTTTGTTTTTTAGTCTGTAACAGAAAAGGATTAAAGTGCACCAATTTGCCTAAAATTAAAAAAGAAATGAAAGCCTTATTTAAACTGTAAACATTTTTTGACTATTTGATACTGAAAAATTAAATTAAATATAATCAATAAATAAATGAATTCTTGTGTTTGATTAAAGTACATTTTTGTCTGTTTGGCAGTCCAGTGTATGTGTGTGATACACAACGGCTCACATTTACTACATTGCTGGTCTTATATGAAGCCGTAGACTATTCATTTCCTTTGATTACTACACTAACATGTCTTTAAATATAATTTAATTTGTTGTATACATGAATGTCATGCCTATCTGGTTTATATGTACAAACCTGTAACTGTACATTTTATTGGCTTTATCTGTTTCTGTCAATCCACTCATGTTATGATTTGCTTAACAGGTGTAACAGTATTTTTGCATATGTATTGCATTTATTGAACTGTTACAGATTTACCCTACCTCCAGTAAAACATGTTGAGACAACCAAACTTCATCTGTGTGGTCATTGGAGGAAGAGTTATCTGCCTGTCAGCTACGCAGGGCGTAGTAATGTATAGATTACAAATTAAATAATTTGTTGATAACACAAACTAGCATTTATTTGCAACATATGAATTCCCACGGATAAGCGTCTCAGCTGAGAAAACGCTGCGCTTTCAAAAGCGCTTCCTAACGTTGTCAGTTGGGTTTTTTCAGCAGAGCGACTGGCGTTTGTAGCCGCGGAAAAAAGCTTTGGTAGACACGCGGCCTTACATTTGTCTCATTATCTCTGTGTCTCTCCGCCTTTCTTTTCATCCCTGTTAAATATTTTCCCATGGTGTCTCTTAAGGGTTTATTATCTGCACTTCATATCTCCTGCTCTGTACTGTGTGCTCTTTTTTGGTGCAAAAAAACCCTACTCCCTGCGGCAAAAAAAGCATGTTCCCCGGGGTCATATGCGCCCCCACTGTTATCGCTCCGAGCCCCCCCAGGGGGGCGCCCCACTATTTGAGAAGGACCCTAGGGGTACTTGA
The DNA here is from genome assembly GCA_026546735.1 of Forbesichthys agassizii. Lineage (NCBI taxonomy): Eukaryota > Metazoa > Chordata > Actinopteri > Percopsiformes > Amblyopsidae > Forbesichthys > Forbesichthys agassizii. Next base: position 8,429 of record JAODLL010000164.1, on the reverse strand, counting down.
GCAGCTTGCAGGGCGTACGTGGAAAGATTGGGGGTTACAAATTATTCACAAAATATTTACAAAATAATACAAATGTCGATTGCTACAGTAAAATATATGTATAGGCTAGGTATGCAAGCCACAACTACTGTATAAGTATCCAGGCTAGGTGTCAATTGTTAAACTACTCTGAAGTTCACGTGCACGTCAATTAAATCAGCTAGCTAACACATGGACATGTGCGTTCAATAGAACACATTTAGGGGATTCATCCACACTCTAATATGGGCGTACTATTGCCGTGGCAGAACAGCTCAAGGCGTACATAAGATAAAAAAGGTTGGGAACCACTGGTCTAGAGTAAAGGGCTTTTCACACGGGAAGCAGTACTACAGTTGGTATCATTTTAAAAACATATCACGATATTGACTGCGAAATATCCAATTAAAAACTGAGGAGGAGTTACGATGCAAATTTTAAAATCATTGTGATTAATGCAGACATCAAACAACTCTCAAGCAGCCAAGAAATATGGTGTCACTGAATGCAATGTTCAAAAGATGGAGAGCGCAAAAAGACCGACTTAGAAATGCAAACAGTCTTACCGTGTTCCCAAAAGCGGCCGCTTCCAAGAGATTGACGGGAGTGTGTAAATACGTGACTGGTCATTCAATTTTAGGCACTGGGAATCGCAAAAAAGCTAAATAACCACTGATGTGGTAGAAGAATGTTCAAAAACGGTACAGCAAGTTTTATTTAATGTATTTTTAGTATAATTAATTTTTAACATTTGGTCTTCAAAATGTGTTATTTAAAAAGGGAGGGGTCGTCCTATATTCGGACCAATGCGGTATAAGAAGCTACAACCGGCTAATATGCGTCTGGGGGAATTTGTGCTTAGATAGCGCACACGCCCTAGATCAGACGTCATAGTCGATGGGCTAGCCTCATGAAAAAAAAAAAAAAGTAAACATTGCGGTTTGCGGTACCTGCGGTGGCTTTCCACGGTCTGCGGTTGGGTTAGCAACACGGTATTCAAATTTTGCAGTTATCGCGACAGCCCTAATTATATAGTTCAATATGGTGTAGGCACCCAACACTAGCCTGGTGTAACCAGACCTAAAATGTACTTTGTGAAGGTCTGGCAACTCTCCATTGGGAAGTGTTAACAGTTGTTTCATCGGCGTAAACCTCTGACCTATGATTACTAATGGACAGCGTTTAACCAATAGGCGTTGCTACAACTTTTTTTGATTATCTCATCTAGCTCTACCACCATTTCAAAACATGCTTGATGTAATCTCACTAGCCCACCGTGATTGGTTTACCAGCAGGAAGGTTATGAAAACAGGGTTTAGGAGTATAGAATCCCATGTTTCTAAACACCCCCCCAAAATCACTGCTGAAAACATATGACATAAATGACAGAAACACTGAAAAATATTTATGAGATGCGTTGCATCGATTAGTGAAGAGCCAGCTAGTGCTTCTAAAGTTTTCAGTAATAAGTATCAGTGCTACTAGTGGAAAAAGTTAGTCTGGAGCCGTTATAGCATTGTAATAGTTCATTATAGCTAATTCTGAGTGTTAACTGGGCTGATTTAAATGTTTCTGAATAAACATAGGCTATATAGACTAAGACTAAAATTAGTTTTCACTTGTATCAAGTTGAGGGTTCTGTAACGTTTTTTTTTTACTAGCTAAAAGCTACTTGGAACGAACGATTCCGATACATCTTTGATTAAACATGGATTTATTGGCTCATCCGTTTCTTTAGGTGCCTCATTTGTCTCCTCCGTCTCATACAGTATAACCCTGCGTTCACACCGCCACGTGTTCAGCTCGCAAAGAGGCACATTCCAATTCATTTCCAACACACGCAAGCGTATCTCGGCGACAGAGGGCGGAGCTACGCTCAGCGACCAAATCTCCCAGCGACAGATCCGAGTTGAGAACTTTTCAACTTTATGCAAATTTACAGCGAGTAGCCGGTGACGGAGTTCGGCGACGACCAATGGCAGGGCTCTGTTCTCTGCCTCTCCTTTAGATAGCTATCTTAAAATCCCTCGCTGTTGAAAACATGGACGAGAAACTAATTATTGCGGTCTCCGGGTTTCCCATTATAACGTGTCTGTGTCTGCTTGTTTGCGGTACGTAGTGGAATAGGTGATACTTGACAAGATTCAAGTACGGTATTTATACACAAACTTCCCTCCAACGTGTTTATTTTTGCGGGAATGCACAGCATTTGTGCGTTTGGTAATGTCACTGTTGACATATTTGAAACGCTCACGTTTATTGTCACTGGCACGAAGACACTATAGGCATATATATACACTATAGGCATATATATATACACTATATACACTATAGTGCTTGGCGACAGCTCGTCAGCGTCTCAGACGTATCGTAGCCTATCTTAGAATATGTCACACTACACGGAGTAACGACGCCTGCAGACGAGCCACGTTCTGTCCCGACACTGAAAATGCGTCGGTCACGAACAAATCGGGTCAAAATCGGCCTGAAATCGTCTAGTGGAAGCTAGGCGAGTGCGTAGCACCAATTAAGAATATTGGGCAATGGCCTAGAGGTGGGGGGGAATTTCGGCCACGACCTTTCAGCCATGAGCCCTTCAAATATAGCGTCATTTTGTTTTAATTATTTATTGGGTTAATGTATATTACCTCTATATACCCCTCTGCAATATATATTGGGAACATTTCTGCATTGTATAGCCGCTTTCCCATCTCTATATAACATAAAAGTTTGTGTCCAAATATACAAAATAGCCTAAGCTACTACCGTACACGAATCAATCAATCAGTAACACAATTAATTCGTTATTTTATCCAGTTCCTTATATGTATTGTGTATGTAACTGTGTGCAATGAATTGTAACATAGTATTGAAAAATGATTATATAAACATACCTGAGTTATGAAGAGCAAACACTTGACCACTCGGTAACAAGTCACCTAAAATACAGAAACAGTTACGTGACTCGACAATATGGCGATCTCGGCGTGAACCCGTCACGCCGTGTTAATTAGCTTGCTCAACTTGAATAAACTCACTTTACAAATGTGACACAATGTAAAAAAATGTCCCACCTTTACACCCATCACTAACTTACATTGAATCAAGTTCCTATTATTGTGGTAAATTCACACATTACACGTATATTCCACGCGTGATAACCACGATGCATTAAACACCTACCTCTTTCATTAGAGATCAGCGCAGACTGACGAGAGAGGTCAAATTACTAGCATACCGTCAAGCCCATAGGGGGCGACTTAACAACAAAAAATGGCCATAGACATCAAAGTACCTTAGATTAAAGCAGAACTCCGATAATTTGAATTAAAATAAATAAATTAACGACAAAACACATTTTTTGGTGAAATACTTTGTCAATATAGTAAGTAAAGTATAGTAAAGTAAAGTATATAAGTATACAAAATAAACAATTGTCTCCAATGCTACACTAGCAGCTGTGTAACAATAAAGGTTCAACTCACTTTTCTACAGAATGATCAGTAATTACAACGCCTTTCTAAATACTCAAAAACATCTTACATTTCAAATACATAGATATAAAAGTCAGCTGAAATAAACATATTAAAGTAATAGACATTTTATCAGATAAATATATACAAATTAAACAAAATAAAATAATAAAACAGTCAGATGAGAGTTGAACAAAGGGTCAAAGGTCATAGGCAACCTTTAAGAGGTGGGTTTTGAGGAGTTTACCAAACGAGGTGACAGTGGTGGCAGGTTGAATGTGCAGTTTAAGTGTGTTCCAGAGTCTGGGGGCAGAGCAGCTGAAGGCCCGAGCCCCCATGGTGGAGAGGAGGAATGGGGGGGGGGGGGTGACCAGAAGCCTTGTAGAGGAGGAGCGGAGAGATCGGGAGGGAGTATATGGCAGGAGAAGGTCAGAGAGGCAGGAGGGAGCCAGATCGTGGAGGGCCTTGTATGTAAGGAGGGGAGTCTTGAAGTTTATGCGGAATTTTATAGGAAGCCGATGTAGCTGAATCCCAATAGGAGGGATGTGATCTGTTGTGTTTGTGAGGATCCTGGCAGCAGAGTTCTGAACTAATTGGAGTCTTTTGATGAGTTTGTTTGGGATGCCAGAGAGAAGAGAGTTGCAGTAATCCAGACGTGAGGTGACGAAGGTGTGCATGAGGGTTTCGGTGCTTTATTATGAGAGTGAGGGGCGGAGTCTAGCTATGTTGCGGAGGTGGAAGAAGGTTGCTCGGGTGATGGTTTGATGTGTGTTTCGAATGAAAGGGAGTTATCAAAAATAACACCAAGACTTTTCGCGGTTGTTGACAGTGGGATGGGAAGACCAGCAAGGTTCAGGCTGGAGTTGTCTTGTGTGGGGAGAGTGGAGCCAATGAGCAGGATCTCTGTCTTGCTGTTGTTGAGTTTAAGGGCATTTAGAGTCATTCAGCTCTGGATGTCGTGAAGGCAGTTTGTGAGGGAGCTGGGGGGGAGGGATGAGGTGGGTTCCGTCGAGATGTAGAGCTGGATGTCGTCCGTGTAGCAGTGAAAATCAATGTTGTGGTGTCTCATGATCGTGCCAAAGGGTAGGAGATATATGATGAACAGCAGAGGACCCAGCCCCGAGCCTTTGGGGACACCAGACTGCCTCACATCTTGATCTGTGGGATTTCAGTTGGACGAATTGTTGGCGGTCTGAGAGATAAGAGGAGAACCAGGATAGTGCAACTCCTGAAATGCCAATGCCAGCCAGACGTTCCAAGAGGAGTGGGTGGGAATTGGTGTCAAAGGCTGCAGTCAGGTCAAGAAGGACCAGGATTGATAGGAGGCCGGAGTCAGCTGCACTGAGGAGGTAATTTGTGGTTTTTACAAGAGCTGTTTCAGAACTGTGTTTGGTACGGAATCCAGACTGAAACGGTTCAAATAGTTTGTTGGAATTTAGATGGTTGAGGAGTTGAGAGGCCACCACCCTCTCAAGTGTTTTGGAGAGGAAAGGAAGGCTGGAGATGAGGCAGAAGTTGTTTAGATCAGCATTGGTTTTCTTGAGTGTGGGTGTCACAGCTGCAGTTTTCAGGGTGGGGGTCACGAAGCCGGTGGCGTTTAGTGTCTTTTTAGTGACCTGGTCCCTTACTTGCGAACATTATGCTTATTTTGCAGCATTTTTTAGCTTATGTGGCAACAAGGGCCTCTCTTTTTAATTTGTTCCCTCTCTGCTCCTCCTTTCCTTTCTGGCCGTCCATTTCGACATGCGATCGCAGTTATAGCAGGCGGTTGCATAGCAATGCACCCTCGCGCAGAGACACAGCAGCGTGCGCACGAGCGAGCGAGAGAGAGAGAGAGAGAGAGAGAGAGAGAGAGAGAGAGAGAGAGAGACCTCTGCTGCAGGAAGACAGCGCTGGCAACCAGGAGGAGCACAGAGCCCACCTATCATTGTGTAGCTCTCTGCAGAGCTCATCCAGGTCGTCCTGGCACAAACGAGCAGATCCGTCCTGCTGCTGGGCTTGATGGCCTTCTACAGCCTAGTCCAGCTCTCCTGGTATCTCACCCACACTCTTCAGACTGTGCTGGTGTAACGGCCTGCCTTGTAGAGCGTCCAAGGGAGATCGGGGTTCGATTCCCCGAGGGGGACAGACGATCTCCGTCACACTGGGCCTTGGAGACACGGCAAACCAGCTTGTTATGACACGTCGTATGGGCGTGTGTGCGCGCTCCTGGAGGAGCTGAACTGCCTGTGCAGTCTGAATGGGCTTGGTAGGTACCAGCTCATGCTGCCTGTAGCGAAGTATAAGATAGCCTATTTGTGAGTATTTGCCATTGTAATTTAATACCAGTACCAAATTGTCAATTTCAGCACCATATTATTTCATCATAAATCATCTAATTCTGATATGAACACTTGTAATTGTTATTCATGGAAATTCTTGCATACCTGTAGGGGGCAGCCTAAACCTAGTTGACCAGAAACGTACATCTATATTAAAAGAAGAAACAAATAGTGTACCAACTGCACAAAACAAAACCAAATACTAAACCCCGGACAAGTCGAGACCAGCCTGGTAGCTGACAAGAACTTTTCTGCAGACGAAAACTGTGAGCACGTCCAACGGCCTACCAGAAGCCAGCGAGAAAATTGCTTTGATATTAAAATGGAGAACAAATGGCTTCGTATTATAGTTATCGTTTTGTCTATAGTGCTATTTGTCGCGGCGTTAGTTATTAACGCACTAGCTGGAGCAGGCAAAGGTGAGATTATGCTATTATTACTGTATTATTTATCATATTAAATTAGGTGTTGGCCTATGGCATTAGTTAGACAAACGGGTTTGAACCTAAATATACAATGACCAAAAGTTACACGGACCCAATAGCATATGTTTGCCTTGTGTAATGCCTCCTATTCTGCCTTACACAACAAATTGCAGCCTTTAAATAAAGACCAAATGGTTTGTGGTATTGTTTATATTTTTATTTTTATGGATAAATTACATTTACACAAAACAAAGTATTATTGATAGAAATTGAATATTTTATAGATCAATTCATATTTCAAAATATTTTAAAAAGATAATTATACATTGGAAATACGGATTTTAAGTGTGGAAAAAAAATAGATAAATAATAATAAAAAAGAATGAATATATAACGTTTATTTATATATAAAGTTATTATACTTATGTCCTTCTCATTGTAATTGACTGTATATTTTCTCTTTGTACATTTGCTCTTGCAATAAAACAAAACATACATAATTTAACATAATTTAACAACATAACAACCATGTGTGAAACCAAAGTGAAAATGGTATGTATCTGGACATTGCATTTAATTGGTAGAATTGGCATACTGTATATATGCCCAATGTAACCTAATGATTGCAAGCAATTCATTCAGAGGGACTTTTGAAACCAGAGATATAAAATCCTGACTAAAAACGTGTTTGACTAGTGCATGGAGTTTAATCTTGATTATTCTGGTCAATTGGTTATTCAGCTATTCTATTATTTAATCTGGTTTATTATTCAGTATTTATAACAAGCAATATCAAACCACAAATAGGACACATCCCGTAATTGTCTGGAGAAAACATAAAATGTGGAACTTCAGCAAGTTTCAGTTAATTGTTTGACCACTTCCTTGGGCACAATGTCTGAATCTTCATTGTCATGTAATTTCTATTATCCTATTCCTCTTTGTTTTCAAGGTCCATTCCATTTCAGCGTTGGTAATGTGTCAGCTCACCATGAAACAGCCATCACTCCAGCCTCATCTATAGTTGGCTTACCCTCATGGTCATCTACACCAGTACTTTATTATTCAGAGGGTGCGTTGCCATGGAATTGTTATATTTAGTTAGTTATATACACCTTTATTTAACCAGGTAAAAGACTCAGTGAGATTAAAATCTCTTTTACAAGAAGACATCTTAAAACATCCACATCCAACATTTAAACACACAATGTTTTAACCATTCAATTACAGTATCACATCAAATGAAAAGCATAAAACTTTCATTCATAATCAGTTAGACGTAAAGCAATTAGAATCCTTGTCCCATTTCACATCCCTTAAAAGTAAGACAAAGTATTTGAATGAAATAAATTCACTCAGCTCTAAGTCATTCTGTTATAGTATAGTTACCTATAGTTGTGTGTATGTGCATATACGGCTATGTATTTGTACATGAATTCCATGAATCACAGAATACATTACCTGTGCTGTAGGTATTAGGGGTGCACAATATATCGACTCAGTATCGTTATCGCAATATCACGTTGCGCAATATCATATTGAAAATGTTGCAGGAAGTGCAATATTCAGTTTGGTTTGTGGAGAGATGTGTCTATTGGCTGTGTGGCTTAGTTGTGTTTGATTTAGACAGAACAGTAAGATGTGTGGCTGAGAAAGCTCATGACACAATAGAGATGGAAGAGGAAACATCAGTGGCCAAATTAGAGAATGCCTCCTCGGTAGCTTGGAATTGGAACTGTTGTTGTACCAGTCCAATATGACCAAATGTGTTTTGATATGTTATGAATATATTTTGATGCACTTTCCCATAAACTTTGTGCTTTTACTTATGTTTATAAATATTGAAATTAATATCGATATTGCTATTTTTATGATCAATATCACCTTAGATTCATATTGAGCACCCCTACTAGGTATACACAGCAATGTGTGTGTGTTTTCAGTGCCTGTATGTACAGGTTTAGGTTCAGACAAACAACAAAAGCATCTCTCCGTTTCTCTCCATAGATCCTGGTCTCTGTGTCTTCTGCCAGTGGGCTTCTATGTGAGCTGGATAGTAAATCTGCTGATGAACATGACATGGCTGCTACTGTGGGACAGAGAGTATGCATGGGTTCACACTCACACACACACACACACACACACACACACACACACACACACACACACACACACACACACACACACACACA
>JAODLL010000163.1:30478-38161 GCA_026546735.1 Forbesichthys agassizii | reverse complement strand
TATAGCGTGCAGGATCACATCAATAAGATTATATCATATTTAAAGATGTTGAATCTAAGAGGAGTTTAAGTAAACATAGCCAATGAGGGACTAACTGTTTTCTCCTTGTTAGCAATTTCAGAATTGTGACTATTCTGATACTTCAATATGGGGAATTCATTTGTAATATGCTCTGCATGCAACAGGAGAGGTTAAATGGTTAAATGGTTATAGATCTTGTCGTAAATGACCACAACACTTTGAATTAGCGGCTCATCGGTGTATGCATGTGTGTGTGTGAATGGATGAATGTGAGGCAATCATGTGCTTTGAGTGGCCGGAAGGTTATAAAAGTGCTATATAAATGCAGTCCATTTACAATTTATGTATCTTCTAGACAAATGGCAAAACAGTCAATGGCAGCAATACACTGCTGATTATGTTATTTGGGGAAATAATATATCACAATGACCAATAATATTTATGAAAAAGTATGTTGCTTTCCCATGTAGTCTATTTTTGGAAGACATTTTCCCATCGTTTATTTTGGGAAGAATAAACTTGTTGAGGAAGTCTTTTGGCCTTTTTGAGCTTGTGCGGCTCACACTGGAGCTTCACTGGAGCGCCTGTCTGTCTTGTTGTATCTTGTCTACCTGATGTGTGAAGCATGCCCATGGGACAGCCTCTGCCATCGCACAAGATGATTCATGAAGCATATAAACACCATTTTTTCCACTTGACTAATGCTTCAGCATATTATCCAAAATCTAGCAAGGGTTTTTGCACAAATCCATTCCAGAGAGGAAAATGCATCCAGTTTTACAAGTAAAAACCAAACTTGTCAACAGCTGAAATTGATACAGATATAGTTTGAGTTTTTTTTTCTTTTGGTGCTGATATATGTATCCTTAATAAAGCTTTTTGCACAGAAACGGACTTAAAAAAAAAAATGTATTAGAAGAATGTAGAAGAAAGTTCACACACCCATTTCACCACAGATATCACGGAGCGCAACAAGGGTGGTCTCTTTCCTGTTGTCTCCAGAACTAGCTGTAGCATGCCATGGTGTGCTCCAGTATAGGGGTATCTACTGAAGGAAGGACCAGACGCATGAAGAACATGCAGTCACATACCGTTGTAGCAGCTAAAGGAGATGTCATGCAGGCAACAGCCAGGTATCCATTCTAATTCAGACGTGTAAAATCGATACGGATGTTTTTTTTATCATCATGCCAAGAAGGAAAAAAGCCAGATGTCACCGAAAGAGCTTTACAGGAAATTCAGCATTTTTTTTTTACATTGCATTGTAATGATTTCTTTCTGCACATTTCCCCACAGTTTGCAAGAAAAGCATTTATTTTTTTAAAGTTTGTCAAATATGCTGTTTGTCTATGGTGTCTGATCAGTATTTCTGTTCATTAATGAATGAATTAATCCATTCATTCCAGTTCCCATTGGAGCGTAAAACAGGAGGTAAGCGTGTGTTATTCCTGTTGCATGGATCACATTACAAGTTATGGATCCAGCCGTGAACATGAATCAATAGGCACGGTCCTGTAGGTGAACATCATTAGCAGCCTTGGAAATCGACTGGAAATCTAGTGATGGATTAACAGTAGATCACTGGCAATCTGATCCAGACTGTTTGATCAACCTGTTTCACCATAAAAGTGAAAGTTCCTCTATTAGATTATTGCAAGTCATTTGGGCACGTTGTCACTATGAAATCCTGCCCCCCTTCCCCACACACACACTTAAAACTCCAGACCGACCCAGGGAGGAACTGTTTAAAGTGTTGTGCATAAATTCAGCACCGCCTGACAGCTTTACAGGTCTATTGTTGCTGTTTGTAAAAAAACCCAAAGGCTTTGGAGAGTTTGTTGGGCCGTGAATCAGGGAAAGGAAACCTTATTTGACTAACAGTGTTGTGGGGTCACTCTCAGAGATAGGAGAACCGGTAACTGTTAAACAGACGGCACTCTAATGGGCAAACACATGTTGAAATGATCACCGTCTCATTTCTCACTTTATAAATTCATGGTGTTAGTATACTGCATCTGTTTCTCCATCTAGCTCTCTATTTGTGTTTGTTTGTTTGTTTGTTTATTTATTTATTCATATTATTGTGTTTCTTTTGTGTGTGTTTGTGTGTGCCATGTTGTCATTATAGGCTACTGAAGCTCCAAATTAGCTGATGTTTAGGTTTCCTGTACTAAAAGTAAGCGTACCCTCACAGATATTAACTATTGCAGCATAAAAACTCACCAAACCCACTATATGTTACTTTGTAGCAGGTGTTATTGCTAATACATGATCTGTTTTGAATAGAAACACAAGTGAGTGGTCGACCATTCTACACAGACCAACGTGTTCAAAATGACACATCCATTTCTTTTCTCCCCCATAACCTCCCCTGACTGGTTAGTGCAGCTGTTGGTTAGTTTTGATAAAACGGTCCTGATAAGTGTTCTCTTGGCACAGCTTGTATTTCTGGGCAGGCTCGTTGTCTGAGGGAGAAAGGTGACGTGGGCTAGACGAGAGGAATAGAAGGTGAGAACACAGCGATAAGACGGTCACTTGTTCTTTTGCGTCGGAGATAAGGCAGGTTTTTTTTTCTTGATTTGCTATTACACAAGTCATCCAACCCACACACACATTCACATTGGCACGTTCACCATACACAAAAAAATAAAAAATAAATAAAAACACGCAGGTACACAGAGTTCAGTCATAAACATCCAGGCATACACCGATATTTTATTGCATGTCCATTTTCTTTTTTCACATAAACATAAACAAGCATTCCTTCCACACAAAGACACACACAATCCACCAGCCCTTGGCTCTACTGCACCCTGCCTAGCCCTACAGGTCAACGACCTCCCCCCCCACCCCCCACACACTCACACACACACACATAGTCCAGCCTTCTTTATCTTTAGCATTTGTTTTGATCCTCAGGGGTCATTAGTCGGACTAAATGTTTGTCTGCTCACAAAGGGAGCTGGTTAATATGTTTCAACGCATCCATTCATCAGCTCTGTTGTCTTCGCAGCTTACTGTGTGAATAGGGCAACCTAGCTTCTCAACTGGCATTTCTAGACTGACAAGCATTTCAACACCTCTGGCCTAGCATACTGTGCACACGTGTGAGTGGGCGTGCACAGGTATGCGTGTGTGTGTGTGTGTCTACGTGCGCACACGCGCATGTCTGTACACATTCCACTGTGAGCGTTAGGTTCCCAGCCTGTCAGTAGATATATCAAACCTGACATCATCAATGTGCCGTTTTAGGCGAGAAAGAAAAAGGAACGTTTCACTTCCTGCAAACAAGTTCTGTCCTGCCAGCATGGTCCAATAAGATTAACTTGATTCATGAGAATAAGGAAGGGGTGAGAGAGAGAGAGAGAGACAGAGAAAGCGAAAGAGATTAGTGAATTGGAAGAGAGGGGAAGAGAAGAGTTCAACTACACACAACTGTAAAACATAACAAAAAAATAAAAATAGAAAAATGGCCTCTGAAGTGAGAGAAAGGAAGCCCGGACTTTAAATGAGGGAATGTTTTATGATGAAAGGAAGTGGTGTTGTTGGCACTGCTCAGACATTATCACTGGTGATTTGCAAAACTCTGGGCTAAACAGGATGCTGGTGGCCAGTAAAATGGCTCACTGCGGTGGCTGTAGCTCTCGGTAGTAGAGGATCCATTTGTCTGTGTGCCGAGTGATACTTTCCTCCTATACTAGACCCCTCGTGGGGCATTCAGGACTTTTGGTTCCGCTCATCATTTAAGCCTCTATGATGTGTCATGCCTGTTAACACTGCATACGTGCCTATGTGATCTGGATTCCACTGGGTGTGTACGTTTAAGTGTGTGTCTTTGTGTTTACCTACTAGTGTCCAGTATTATTGTGATAGTAATATACATATAATAATACATATTATTATTGTGATAATTATTGACTTTTTTTTTTGTGGGGGGTGGGTAAAATTGTGTATTTGTAGTGACATATAATTTGCAAGTGCATGCTAGAGTAGCTACAGTATTTGCATGCGTTCACTTTGGAGAAATCGGGGGTTCAGATTTATTTCAAAATCCACACATTGAAACGCATTGTGAAGCAAAAAAAGCACAACTTTGTTGTTGTGAGCAGTGTTCGCCGCTTTTGTATGATCCTATGTAGACTTGTGTAGAAGTAGCAGATGTTTTTTAGCACACACAGAGAATGGTAAACTAAACAATGTGAAGAGATATTTGATGAATTTGACAAAAAGTGTATTATCGTAATGAACTTGAAATAGCTGACTATACCTTTAACTAGGAACCCTGTTAAGGCAGTTATAAAGACATCTCATTGTCATGGTGACATATGAAACAGACTCCCACAGCAGAACTACATACCTACTGAGTGACTGGTTCTGGTGTCCGTGTCACTTCCAAACAACATCATCTTTCTGTATGGCCACTTACTGTTAAGGAAAAGCTATGGAAGGACAGAAATGCAGCATATCACCAATATACTGTAATATAATCTACAGATCAAAAACAATACGATTTATTGTGATGGGAGCCATTTTCTTTGCATAGGCTGAATTAATGAGCCGTGCCTAATGTATGTAAATATAGTAAACACTGTTATATTCAATTGTGTTTTATGTGTGGTCATCAACAACCGATGCATGTCAAACGTAGTAGCTGTACCAGAGTGTGTGTGTGTGTGTGCGTGTGTGTGTGTGTGTGTGTGTGTGGGGGGGTGTGTGTGCGTGTGTGTGTGCGCGTGTGTGTGTGTGTGTGTGTGTGTGTGTTTAAAAGGCAGTCCTAATAAGATGTAAATGACTGCAGAGAACGGGTGGGGGGTCCTCGACTGCTCAGTGGGACACCGCTCTGCCTTTGAAGTTCTGATCTTGCGGTGGGGGTGTATTGGGTTGTCATAGTGATGATGCCTCCCCCACCCTCAACACCCCACCTTCTCTGGAGAATCGGGCGTTATTGGAGTATTGACAGGCGTACCCCCCAAACACACACACACACACACACACACACACACACACACACAATACTCTCCCCAATCAGAGCTCCCTGTCACATCACATATGACAAAGAGAGAGTTGTCCTCTGTGGGATGTATCAAAAGGCCCAGCAGTGCTGAATCGGCCAGACGTAAAGCAGAGATTATGTGTGCTTAAACTTCTTACATCAAGACGCTTTTGTTTCTGGAAGGTGGGTTTTGATGTGTTCGGAAGGTCATAACTGAAAGCCGGGAATATAAATAACTCTACAACAACAGACCACGTTTAGTATGCAGCACGTTGTATCTAGTATGTTGGTGTGTGTGTGTGTGTGTGTGTGTGTGTGTGTGTGTGTGTGTGTGTGTGTGTGTGTGTGTGTGTGCATGCGCTGACTTTGCCCCTCACCACAGAGGACGCCAGCAGAGGCTGAGAGGATCTGTGGGCATTGGGTTCAACCTGGGCCCCAACAAGGTAACCTGCCAGACATGCCATGCAGCTCCATCTGTTCAGCCCGGGCCAGTGTGTGTGTGTGCGAGAGAGAGAGAGAGAGAGAGAGAGAGAGAGAGAGAGAGAGAGAGAGAGAGAGAGAGAGAGAGAGAGAGAGAGAGAGATGACAGACTTGCAGGGTGATACCTATACACAAACACATCAGCACACAAACACATCAGCACACACACACACACACAGAAAGAAGTAGATGATTACAGAGAGAGCGAGAGAAAGAGAGAAAGAGATGAATACTGGTCTGGCCCTGCAGATCTCCATGCTAATGTCATCATTGATCATGCTTAGATGCCAATTGTGAATCCACTAGAATGGGAGGTCTTTGTGGATGGGAATTCCTGATGGGCAACAGTAGCCTTCAGGCTTGTGGCCTTTGAGACCCTTAACAAGGTCAAACAACCCAGCCCCTGCATGTCACTACCCAAAATAGCCCTCTCCATTGACCCCTTGCCCCCTTCCCTTCTTAGAACCTCCATCACATGGTCTAATAATAAATGAAGCCACGTCTGATATTCCTCTGACCTGAGGTCATGCCAGCGTTTCCACCGAGGCCCTTGACTCTTCCTTAATGGCCGCCCTCCTCCAATAAATTCCCTTAACTGCAGTACCACTATAGCACAGTAGCTAACACCGCCAGTGTACTGTGTGTGGTAGACAGTTGGAGGCGTTAGGGATGTATCTATAATGGAGCGGCATCAGCCCTTCATTTGCCTAACCTCAACCACAGTATCCATTAAGGCAAGTGACAGCAGGTATGGTGCTGGTACCTCACATGGGCGTATGACCACAAAACCACTTGTCCCAGAGGACCTCTATGGGTATACCACAACTGTGAGTATTCCTAAGAATCTACATAGCCTAGATATGTAGATGTCCAATCACCTAGAGGGACATCTTATTTTCTTTTTTTGAATTTTACTGTCATCTTTGTTGAAACAACACCTAATTGGTTAGAATAATCTAAATATAGCTGCCAATGAACCTCTGCAGCTATTTTAACATATCATTGCAAGTACATTTTTACTCTGTTGTCGTAGTTTTGTTACTCAGTACCGGTATTGCTGTACTGTATAGATGCAAATTGCCATACAGTCCTCTATATCTGTATTTGCTTTTTCCAGGTGCGCGTTGACCCAGAAAAGAAGAAATGTACAGACAAAGCAGGGCTATCTGTGAATTAACCTGAACAACATCTTTCACAATGTACAGTCTGAGTTTTATTTAACATGAAGTAGCAGTAATTTTTGTATTAACTAACATCAAATCTGACAATACATTGTCACACAGAAAAAAAGTCCCGGAAAATCCACCAATCACTATCTCTTAGATTTGTGAACTGTGATTGGTCCATGTTATATTGCACACACCATCTACCTGGCAACAGCAATGCATACTCCAAAGGATGCTTCAAGAAGTAGGTTGAATATGAGCTCATAGACAAATTGCACCTCTAAGCTAGAGAGGTAATATATAGCAGTCTGTGTAACCCTGGGATTGTCCATTAAGGTCCCATTTGCACTGACCATATATTGTACCTCCTTTTTTTCCAGCTGGTTTCTCTGTGTGTGGGTCCCATATGATTTACATAAGGCCGCAGAGAGCCTTAATCACCCAGTAATCATTGTGCTAAATTTAACATGGGGGATAAGAGAGGGAAATCAAAGGCCTTGTTATCTGCTAGCAGTGTAGATTATGAAACAGCATGGCAATCTGATAAACATATGGGCAGGCAACAGGATGAAAACATCTGCTCTACTTTCCACTGCTGGCCACACAGTAGCAGGAGATACTTTATCCATTTGCCAACCCTAAATGAAAAGGAGGATGTTGACCAATATTGTCCCTTGAATGTGAACGGTTATGGGCCTGTACTGTACGTTTCAGAGCTACAGAGAATGACTAAACCTCTTGGCAAGTGGGATAAGGAAATGGTTCCACGGTTACTTCGGGGACCGATTGTATTTGAGCGAAGTGGGGGGGCTCTGGTGGCTAGAGAGAGAGAGAGAGAGAGAGAGAGAGAGAGAGAGAGAGAGAGAGAGAAACAGGAAGACGGATTGCCTGTGGCAACCCGGACTTCCTGTCGGAGCCAGGCCAGCGAGTCGGAGCACGACTCTCGGGGAGGAAATGGTCTGTTAATCGCCACAATCAACGTGATTAGCGTGAGCTTGTTGCCGTAGCTACAGACCCCAGCCC
>JAODLL010000163.1:22978-25478 GCA_026546735.1 Forbesichthys agassizii | reverse complement strand
GCTAAAGCCGGTTGTCTTGTTTTAAACAATATTCCTTCAGGGATGGGTTAAATGCAGAGGATGAATTTCACAACATGTATGTTTATGTGACAATAAAAGCCTTTACCTTTACCTTTACCTTTCAGAGAATTAGACATGTTTCGAAATGTATCCATCCATTTTGATAAACTGGGACTTGATTTTGATTATACATGTAGGGGACCTACAAATGGGTTAGGTAACAAATTATGGATTAACTGTTTGAGGCACAAAAATGGACAAAGTAAATTAGCTATATACAATATATACAGTATAGGACATTATTTAGTTTCATGTGAGTAGTTTAGCTTGCATGTCTTTCAACATTGTGCACAGATTAGAGGACGCTTAGAAATCTTTATACCTTCAAAGTCTGTGTTTGTTTTGAAAGACTTTGCTGACCAGACTTGTGTCTTCATTAAGGCGCAGCACCCACAGAAGCACTTTATGTGCACACACATGCACACCAGCCTACCAACGTCATCCCCGATTTAAAGCAGGGATTATGAATGAGGGAACAAGATGATTGAGCAGATCATTATTATATATTATTATGAGAAAGGGTTGGCCCCTGGCAATAGCACCAACCTCTTTCTATTTAAAGAATTGCTATGATTAATAACTGTGGATCTCGTTGTTTTCTGATTTCTGTATAGTGTTTTGCTTTATTGTCCTTATTTTTGGTTTTCAGTTTTTGATTTGTTTTGTTGATTTGTTGATTAGTTGCGCTTATTAAATCACCTTGTAATCTGTTCTTAAAGTCACTATATAGTAAATATTTTATGTTTAAAGTTATATATTGTTTTATTTAATAATGTGATATATTGGAAACATATTTTTTCCATATGGTGAAATAAATACGTATTCTATAGGACAGGAGTCATTTATGTTGATGCCCAGACGAGAGAGAGAGAGAGAGAGAGAGAGAGGGAGAGAGATGCATTACAGCTAGTAAAGTGCTGTCTGTGCCTTCAGCCTGTGCCATTTGGATGTGGGGTGGGGGGGGGGCTAACAGTGGCTGTGGTTGAAGAAACAGCTGTTGTGTGTTAGACTGTCAACATAGTAATGAAGGAGGGGTTGAATCTGGCAGAATGACTTTTTGTTTGAATGTTCTTCTCATGTTACACGTGAAGCACCATGAAGCAAGATCATACTTTAGATACCCCGCGGTAATTGGACGTTGTCTGGCGTTGGTCAATATGTCTCATCAAGTGCCGTCTATTTCCTCCTGCCTACAGAGAAAGGAAATTATTTAACACCACCACCACCGGCACTCTTAACGGCCTCCTCTCCTCGACACCGGCCACGCAGGTTCCGCCAACATGCCAGCAGAACATCAGGTCCCACTTTGAACCTTCATCATCCCCACCACCATCAACCTCCCCCCTCCCCCCAAATCTCTTTCTTGCTCCTTCTCACGGGAACTACTCGGCCCCCTCAAAGAGCTGCCTGCTTCACCTCTCAGCACTGGCCGCTCCGGGGTTAACACCAGGGGTGAAAGGTCACAGGATCACAGGCTCCACAATGCCACAGATTGTTGATTGTTGATGCTAAGGGTGGGGGTGGGGGGGTGTTGAGAGGAGTGGAAGGTCTGTGTGCCCGGGTGCGTGCTCTTGCTTGTAGTGGCTCACGTGATCGCAAAGAGAGGCAAAAACACACATAAAACAATGCTGGAAGGGACAGACGTGTCAGCGTTGCACGTATGTATCGATGACTGCGCGTTCGCACTTGTGTGTGCACGTGCCCGCATGCGCGCGAGTGCACGTGCCTTTGTTTGTAAAGAGGAAGAACCAAGGCTGCCGGACCACCGTGGCAGATGAATCCTGATAGAGCGCAGGCACCTCTAAGCTCCTGTTGATGGGGATTTGGAGGGCTGTCTTTGGGGGTTGGGGAGTGGTGTTGGGGGGATGAGGGGGGGGGGGTTCAATTTCCTCCCCCTCTTGCTCACCGGCAGTGTTTGGTTAGCGCAGGATCGGAGAGTGGTGTTTGACACTCGAGAGCAGCCCCTCTGATGAGCCACCGAGGCTGCTGGGAAAGTGGGCCACGATATGTGGCGTGTCGTGACTCCACGCTGGAGGAATGTGGCACACCAGAGAGCTGTCAGTCTTTCTCATTTATTGCATGGCCCAGTTTCCTTTGAATGTTCTGCAGTGAGTTTCCATTGAATGTTCTGCAGTGAGTTTCTATTGAATGCTCTGCAGTGAGTTTCCATTGAATGTTCTGCAGTGAGTTTCTATTGAATGCTCTGCAGTGAGTTCCATTGAATGCTCTGCAGTGAGTTTCTATTGAATGCTCTGCAGTGAGTTCCATTGAATGCTCTGCAGTGAGTTTCCATTAAATGTTCTGCTATGAGTTTTCTTTCAATGTTCTGCAGTGAGATTCCACTGAATGTTCTGCTATGAGTTTTCATTTGAATTTTCTGCAGTGAGTTTCCATTGAATGTTCTGCAGTGAGTTTCTTTTGAACGCTCTGCAGTGAGTTT